>ML105876.1:0-10088 GCA_003697995.1 Taxidea taxus jeffersonii | reverse complement strand
GTCCGCATTTCTCCCATCCTCAGGTGACCTGGAGGCAAATCCTGGGTATGCCATTTCATTCATAAATATTTCAGTGCGTATCCTCAAAAGACAGAAATTTTTTTTAAAGCTAGAATACCATTCTGTTACCAAAAAATGAAGACGAGTAATTCATCGTCATGGCCCGCCAACACTCAGCACAAGGGCCCTCTCACTGGCCCTCGTCCAGACCCTGGGTTGGGACATGCCCTCTCCCCTTGCAGGCAGAGCTGCCCACTATCCCTACACTTGTCACGGCTTCCTCGACTGTCCCTGGACTACATGGTGAGTAACTTGAGGGCCAGGACCAGACCTTTATTTCTGTCCCCAGAACCTGGCCTAGCAGAGTGCTTTGCACTTAATAAAGATTTGCTGGAATGAAAAGAAAATATTTCCGTCCTCCCTCTAGTGTCCCTACCAAATAGATTGTACTTGCATATTTTCCATAACAGGGAGCTCAGTTCTTCCTGAAGAAGCCAAGCCTTCTTCTTTTTAAAAGCTGACGCAGAAAGCCCTTCCGGTTCGTTATATCCATGGGGTCCTATGGAACAACACTGCTCCCTTCTCCTCTGTATGGGTGCTGGATATGTATGTGAGATTCTGGCATCTTCTCCCTGAGGCTGCCCTTCTCCAGGCTAAATGCGCTCATTTGTTAGACTGAGCCCACAGCATTCTGATCTGACTAGAACTTTCTGGGTGATCTTGGTTCTGCTGCTTAAAAGCTTAGTCGCTCTCAGGTTCAAATAATTTGCAAATATGGTCATTGTGTGCCTTCTAGATCTTTATGCCCTCTGGACAGGGCATCACAGAGGACAGAGCTCTCTAGCACCCTGCCAGAAACCTGTAGGGAGCCACCACTCACATCCCACATCTGTCCATCCTGGCCGGAAGCTATTATGAGAGGTCTTTTCCAGAATCTCCTGAACTCTCTGAAGGGGACAGGACTGCGGAAAGGAGAGGGAACTGTTGTCTTTAACACTACCTCCACTCGCTGCTGACTTTTCTGAGGGATTTTTACCCTAGTAAAATGACACACCCCGAGCCACCATTTTCCAAGTTTCAGATACTTGCTCATTGTTCTGGAAACTTCCTCCTTTCGTGCAAGAAGTGGTGAGATCCTGGACCGAGGCTGAGCAGTGAGCACCAAGAAGAGGAGATGAACAGGGTCACTGCAACCCCCAAATGCATCTCCCTTCCAGCCACTGAGGCCTGAGGAGGCCCAGGTTCTCTGTGTGCCAAGGCCACAGAGAGGGGGATTCCCCTTATTGGTTGAGAGAAAAAGCACACTGGGGAGTCTGTCAGAGTTAGGAAATAGCCTGAGCGTTAAGCTGAATTTTTAAGCTCCGGGAGAACTGGGAGGTGAGGCTGGTCATTCCACTGGGGGGAAAGAAAGGGAAGTCAAGATGTAGGGGGAAGAGAGGCAGCAAATAAGGGTGCCAATGCATTAAATCAGGGCCGTCACATGGCCGCTACACAGTCCAGGACCCAGTGAATATGCAAGGGGAGGGGAGAGGCAGGAGGACATGGGAGTAAAGCTTCAGAGGAGACGTTTGGGCACAGGAGACAAGGGAAGCCTTTCTTAGCAGAAGGAATAAGACAGGCAAAACGTGTGATTCCTGGAGCACAACACCTCCAGGAATGGTTGGGAAGTTCTTTGTAACTGGAGGGGGGCCGAGGAAGTGGTAGTGAGAGGGGAGAGCAGAACTGCACCGTGAGCCAGATCACGACAGACTTCGTACATTGCGCTACAGGATGCGGGTTTCACCCAGCGGGCATTGTTGAAGCATATAGATCTTTAACCAGAGACACGACCATCAGATTTCTGGTTTCGAAAGACAGCCCTGGCAGGGGTTGGGAGAATGGAGTTGAGGCTGGGAGAAATTGGAGGGAAAGAGACCAGGTAGGAAGCTAACACGAAAATGCAGGCAAGAAGTGGTGAGATCCTGGACCGAGGCTGAGCAGTGAGCACCAAGAAGAGGAGATGAACTCTCTAGACACTTCTGGACATGATTCATTGAGGTGGGGAATGGCAGGAAGAGTGGAAGATGGTTGTCAAGGTTCCCAGTTTGGTCAACCTGATAGATGGTGATGCTTAACAAGGACTGTGGAAGGTGAGGATGGGAATTGAGATGATGAGTTGTTTTGGCCATGACAGAACTTAAATGTCTAACAAGTTGGCCTTAATAAGCATCTTTGGCTCAGGAAAGAGATCTGGGTTTGAGCTGTGGATTGGGGAATCACAGGTGTGTGAGTAACAACAAAAACCATCAAGAAGAGGAAAGGTATTTAAAAAATAAGAGCAGGGGAGATGGCCACATTATTTAATAAAATAAATATCTTATCCTTTGAGGTTAGCAAAACCATAATGAGATACACTTCACAGCAACTAGGCTGGCTATTATAAAAAGAAAGACAATAATGCATGTTAGAGGGGTGCCTGGATGGCTCAGTGGGTAAGCCCCTGCCTTCAGCTCAGATCATGATCTCAGAGTCCTGGAATCGAGCCCCGCATAGGGCTCTCTGCTCAGCAGGGAGCCTGCTTCCTCCTCTCTCTCTCTCTCTCTCTCTCTGCCTGCCTCTTTGCCTACTTGTGATCTCTGTCTGTCAAATAAATAAATAAAATCTTAAAAAAAATAATACATGTTAGAGAGGATATGGAGAAAATGGAACTCTCATACATTGCTGGTGGGAATGCAAAATGGTGCAGCAACATTGAAAAACATTGTAGCAGTTCCTCAAAAAGTTAAATACAGAGTTTTCATACAAGCCAGGAAATTCACACCTATGTCTATACCCAAGAGAACTATACACATAGGTCTACACAAAACTTACACATGAATGCTCGCAGCAACCTTATTCAGAATAGCCAAATGTGGAAACAACTCAAATTCCTCAGCTGCTGAGTGGGTCACCAAAATGTGATCTCTACAAAGGAATGTTACTCAGCCATAAGAAAGAATGCTACAAAGATAGCATACAAAAGAAGACAGACCCCAAAGACCACACATTGTGTGACCCTCTATCTGTGAAACATCCAGAATAAGAAAACCATAGAGACAGAAAGTAGATTCGAGGTTGCAGGGCCTAGGGAAGGGGGAGAGGAACTGGGAGTAATTGCTAAAGTGTATGGGGTTTCCTTCTTGGGGTGATGAAAATGTTTTGGAATTAAGTGGTGTTGTTGACTGTATGATTTAGTGAATACATTAAAAAACTACTGAATTGCACACCTCATTGTTATTATTTTTTAAGATTTTATTTGAGTATTTTTTTTTAACTTTTTTATTTTTGAAAGAGTGAGTGCAGGGGGGAGGGGCAGAGGGGGAGGGAGGGAGAAAATCTCAAGCCCACTTCCTGCTGAGTGCAGTCCCGTTATGGGGCTCCATCTCTGGACCCGTGAGATCATGACCTGAGCCAGAACCAAGAGTCAGATGCTCAACTGACTGAGTCACCCAGGCGTCCCCTAAGATTTTATTTTTAAGTAATCTCTATACCCAATGTGAGGCTCGAACTCACAACCCTGAGATCAAGAGTCACGTGCTCCACTGCCTGAAGCAGCCAGGAGCCCCTAACTGCACACTTTAAAAGGGTGAATCTGGGGCACCCAGGTGCTCAGTCATTGGGCCTCTGCCTTCACTCGGGTCATGGTCCCAGGGTCCTGAGATCGAGGTCTGCATCAGGAATTTTGCTCAGCGGGAAGCCTGCTCCTCCCTCCCCACTCCTCCTGCTTGTGTTCCTTCTCTTGCTGTCTCCCTGTCAAATAAATAAATAAAATCTTTTAAAAATAAATAAATATTCAAAAAATAAAAGGGTCAATTTTGTGGCCTGTGAATTATATCTTAATAGAAACAACTTAAAGATAATGAAGGGAAAAAAAAAGATAATGAAGGGAGATTTTGGTCTTAATTGTGCAATGAATGATAGAAGAGTTATACTAAACAAAATCTTATTTTACATACTATGCTTATCTTCTCTTGCTTTGCTTTCTTTTTTTTTTTTTAAGATTTTATTTATTTGACAGACAGAGATCACAAGTAGGCAGAGAGGCAGGCAGAGAGAGAGGGGGAAGCAGGCTCCATACTGAGCAGAGAGCCCGATGCGGGCCTCGATCCCAGGACCCTGGGATCATGACCTGAGCCGAAGGCAGAGGCTTCAACCCACTGAGCCACCCAGGCACCCCTTGCTTTACTTTCTAAAGGATAACAATTAGGGACACCTGGGTGGCTCAGTTGGTTAAGCAGCTGCCTTCGGCTCAGGTCATGATCCCAGCGTCCTGGGACTGAGTCCCACATCGGGCTCCTTGCTCGACAGGGAGCCTGCTTCTCTCTCTGCCTCTGCCTGCCTCTCTGTCTGCCTGTGCTCGCTCCTGGGCTCTCTCTCTATCTGACAAATAAATAAATAAACTCTTTTAAAAAAAAATCTCTAAATAAAAAAAAATAAAGGATAACAATTAAATAAAGAATTGAAAGTATAAAAAGAAAAACAAAAACATCCCCCCAAAACCTACACACCCGAGACACTACCTTGCAGACCAGCACTATCCAGGGGAAATATTACGTGAGCTGAATACGCAACGTTAAACGTACTAAAGTAAAAAGAAACAAGTGAAACTAACTTCAATGTTTTGAGGACATACAAAATATCTTTTCAACGCATAATCAATATAAAATTATTTATAAGATTTTACATTATTTCCTTCTTGCTAACTCTAAAATCTGATGTGCACTTTACACATCCAGCACACCCCAGTTCGGACTGGTCCCCTTTCAAGTGCTTGAGAGCCACGCGTAGCAAATGGTAGCCTATTGGACAGGTCAGATCTAGAATGGTGGTCACTTCTCACTTGGGCCAGTTGTATTTACCTCTGCATATTTGCGTGTCTGATGAGCAATGAAAAAAAAAACCTTAAATAGTAAGGGGTTGGTGTGACTCTGGCACCAGTGTCATTAGGAAGAGGCAAGCTGGGAAGACCACGGCCTCTTCCATGGCCAGGCTTGGGGAGAAGAACCTCAAGGAAGGTTCTGCACTGGGCAGAAGGGTGAAGGGAACCAGAGCACAAGGAGCCCCCAGCGGGAGAAGGAATCGCCCCAGAACGGCCAGGAATGCTTCCTGACCGCCTTCCCTGGGGTCTCCCTGAGGGCAGGGAAGCTCTGCTGGCCGTGTTTGCAGTATGAGACACAGTGGCAAGAAAGATGCCGCCAAGACGGCCACCAGGACTGAACCTATCCTGGCACTGGGCGCACGGGACATGTTTCACCAATGCAGAGGGAATAAATGCATTTCCCATTCAAGTGGAGGGCCAAAGGGAAAGCCCAAGACAGATTTTTTTTTCTCTAAGTTACGTAGTTTGTTGCAACGTAAAGTAAGAAGAAAGTTCATGACATCCCTCAGTCACCAGAGGGGAAACCTCTCTAAGTCTTAATTCCTTCACCTGTCAGACACGTCAAAGCCTGATTTGGGGAGCCTGAGGATGGGATGAAGTGAGATAGTGTGGACGGAAACAGCTGAGTACCTACCTACAGGCTACTCGGCGTACGAGACTCTTCGATTTCTTCTGGGAAGGGAAAGTGACTGCCTCATGACCAGGTATTGGGTTTTGGCTACAGTACTTTCCAGCAGCTTTGGGGCAGGGCCCCCTGGAAGCAGGAGGAGGGACTCACTGTACTTCCCTTCTTGACATCCTCCCTACATCTGGAATTTTCCAAGGCTGGAGGCTTGATTCTCTTTTTAAGTGGTAACAATTCCTTCATCCCAAGACAAAAGGAAGCCAGGCACACAGTGCGTATGAACGGATCCATTCCTGGGAGCTACAGTGAGGAGGACCTGGAGGTTTGCCCTGTTTGGCAGCTATCCCAACATCAGGAACTTGACCCTCTAGAAAACAATGTGTGTGGCCTCCTGTTCGCCCGGGCTGTGGAGTGTGTCCTGGGAGTGACCATCAGTCCCCTCCTTTCCAGCGTTCAGGGAGTCTCTCCTCTCCTTTCTGAGTTTTGTTCCCTCAGCTGGCTGTAAGTTTCGGCTGAGGGACAGTGTGCAAATGGTTCTACATATCATCCTGTTTGGCTAGCGACAGACACCATGGGGGCCAAGGGCCAAAGGAAGGAGCCTGTGCTCTGGGGATCTGTTTGCCCCTTGGAAAATATATTTATTAGAAACCATGTAAATAAATGTCCAAATATAGACATATGGCTCAACCCGGCCATACGATGGGCTGTGCTAACATCCACTGAAAATGGTGTTTAGGAAGAATTTTCAGTGATGTGGGAAAATGTCTACACTAGGGGAAAAAAAAAGCCAGGAAACACAATTTATGTGCCTGTGTGTAAGTGTATACAGTGACCTCAACCACAAAAGGAAAAGGACACACAGATGCATACACCCCCAAAACAGCCAGTGCCTACTATCTTGAGCTAATGAAACAGAATTATTGGTTATTTTTTCCTTATGTTTTGTATATTGCCTATAATGAGCCTTATTATATTACACAGGTACCCCTCCCTTCACGAAAGGGTGCGTTGTGCCACTTTGCTTTCACAGGACCGACAGAACGAACTGTTTTCACTAAAAGAAATCTGAAGTGCATTTCTGCTTCTACAAAAAAAATGGGGGAAAGCAAAAATAGCGCTCAGCGTTGGTTTTGTGGGAGCCTTCACAGAAGCAGCGCGCACCCCGAGTGGCAGCAAGAGGAAGGGTCCCCTGAAGCCCTCCCTAGCTCCTTCCCCCACCCCAACTACACTCAGCCCTTCAGCATCCAGCCGCCAGAGCTCTGAACAGTATCTGTGAGCATCGGCACTTAATCTCCATTTATTCTGTGCATTCAATAGCACAGATGTGTCCTGGGGTATCAGAAAAGCCTAAGAGAGGTTATTTTGGGGGTCTGGGAATACACAACAAATTTCCCATATAAATTCATTGTCAGTGCTTCTTTGTTTTATGCCATTTCTGCTTGCCAAAGGTTTCTGATAGTGGGGGGACCCATAAGTATAAGTTATTTTTTGAAGAAAGTCATCTAGAAATAGCACCTCTATGCTTACGCACCGCCCCCTATTCCCGCCTTTAAGGCCAGGACTGCAGACTGCAGGGGAAAATCTCCTTGACCACTGGAGTCTTCAGTACTTTGAGGTCATTACTAAACATCTTGGTGATTTCGAATACATCATATTTTTCAGGCAGTTAAAGGACCAGAGGCAGAGATGCTTTGGTTATTACTAAGCGGCAAGTGCAAGAGATGCTGTTGCTGGACAAGTTGACATGACCCATCTTGGGGAGACTGGGTAGAAGCAAGTGGGCTCAATGTCATCCTTTGTCACCTGGGATTCCAGGAGAAAAATTAAGTCCTTAATGTCTGAAGGTTCCATTGTATGTAATGACTTAATTTCTTTCCCACATATCTAGAATATGACCTGCTATTTAGCATCTTTGAGAGAATTGAGGAAATAATCGCTCCATTAATTTTCTGTAGGGCCTAATTCTCTTGCAAAACCCTGGCTGAGAGGGCGCCTGGGTGGCTCAGTAGGTTAAGCCTCTGCCTTTGGCTCAGGTCATGATCCCAGGGTCCTGGGTTCGAGTCCCACATCAGGCTCTCTGCTCAGCAGGGAGCCTGCTTCCTACTCTCTCTCTCTGCCTGCCTCTCTGCCTACTTGTGATCTCTCTCTGTCAAATAAATAAATAAATTATTTTAAAAAATTAATTAATTAAAAAAAGAAACCCTGGCTGAGAAAAGCCAATTGTTTGTCTACAAGGTGTTCTGTTCCACCTCTGGTCCAGCCTTGCAGTTCTGGCTTCGGTAGGGGAAGGCTGCGTCTACATGGCCACAGAACTGATACATCCAGGGTCATCATACCCACATATCCAAACATTGGGCCTCCCCAAAGGGCAGGCTCTATGAATCCCAAGACATGTGTGGGATCTAAAGAGATCATCTGCTTATAGCAAATTCTCTAGAGAAGCCGTATTACCTTTTTCTAGATCTAGAGACAAAGAGGTTGAACTTCTCCAGAGAGTCTAGGGAAGCACTCAGGTAATGGGAGCTGCCATCTCGGCTAGCTGTATGCAGAACAAAGTCTTACTGTCCTCTGTAGGGTATATCTGTGGCCCCAGAGATCATGGGCAAACTTGATTGGGTCAAGCTAAAAATGTCAGCCTATAACCTCAGATCCCTAGAGATCTGGGAACGAGAAGAACAAGGAAGGAAAAAATGGAAAAAGTTAAAAATGAGTCCTTGAGGCTCATTCTGTCCAGAACACACTAAAAGGAAAATATGGCAATGACCCATCCCAACAATTCAGATTCCCGAGTATAAACTTTTGGACTGATTTAATTGCTTGTTTACAGAAACTGGGAAAAAAGAATCACTGCCAAATCGCTTTTCATTTGATGATTTGGACATAAAAATCATATTTTCTTTTTATTATTATTATTATTTTTTAAAGCAAGCTCTACACCCAACATGGGGCTTGAACTCATGACTCAAAATCGAGAGCTGTATGTTCTACCAACCGAGCCAGCTGGGCACCCCCAACACCATATTTTCAAACTGTCTCAGATGAATGATGAATTCCTAGATGAATTCCTAACTCCTGCAGATTCAATCAAGTGTGACAAGAATGGCATTTGCAAACCATTCGTCCCTCGTTCGCTCAGCCAGGCCCTGTGCTCACTGGGGGGACAGAGAGATGAGTAAGAGTCAGGCCTTGCTCTTAAGAAGTCAGGGGAAGGCAGAGAGACAGCGCTGAAACAAGGTGTTAGGTGTGCGTGTGTTGCCTAAAGTGACAGGAGCTGCACACAGAGGGTGCTTTGTGACCGCAGGGGTGGATGGAGCACACAGCCCAAGCTAGAGGGATCCGGGGAAGTAGAAAGCTGTCACCTGAGTGGAGCCTTGAAAGAATCCAGGTTAGCAGGCCCAGGGTGGGGCCGGCATCCCAGTGAGAGGCGACGGCCGGTGCAAAGGCACAGAGGAAGCAAGACAAAGCGTGGCACCATTGGAGAACCAGTGGTCAAGTGTAATTGTAGCAAAGAGTAAAAGTCAAGGAGAAGAATATTAGTAGCTACAGAGATAGAGAGGCGTTGGGCTGCCAGGGGCCTCCTAAGCCACACTAAGGCGTATGAATTTGATCATGGAAGCTATGTTGAGCAACTGAAGGCTTTTACACAGGATCATGATTCTATTTTATAAGAAGACACTGTCAGCTGCGGGGAGGATGGATTGCAATGGGGAGAGAAGAGAGGCAGGGAGATCCCTTGGGAGGTCACACCATTCTTACGGCTGGTAAGTGATACGGGGAAAGCAGAAGCGCCACAGAGAGGAGGACTGGAGACGAGAGAGGTAGCCCAGGTAGAAGCAATAGGGTTCTGTCACTGGGAGAGTTTGAGAAACTGAGAGGCCCCAGAGTTCTGACCTAGGTGTGCCTGGGTCTACCCAGTTCTACCCCACTGTAGAGTGTAGGAGGAAAGACAGGCTGCGAGGTGGGGTGAGGTGACTATGATTAATTTATTTTTAGACTAGTTGAATCTGAGACATTTGAGGAGTCCAAGAAGCAAGTGAATGATCTAGAACTCAAAATAGAGATCTAGGCCAGAGATCGAGACGGAGCACCTGGGTGGTAGCTGAACCTGTGGGGTTGGCTGAGTGTACCCACGGAGATGGCCTCGGGAAGGCAGGGCCCTGGGAAACAACAGTGAGGCGATCGAAGGCAGGGCGCTGCTCTCAGAGGAGGCAAGGAGGGAACAGCTCGAGAGGGAAAAAGGAAGCCAGGTGTGCCAGCGTGGGATGTAGTGGAATACCACAGAGTAAACAAACAGGGTAAGGACTAAGAACGTGTCCCCTGGTTGAGCAACAAGGAGGCCCGTGAAGACCTTACCAGGACTGAAGTCAGCGCAGGGGCAGGCCGTGTGAGACTGAGTGTAGATATGATTCCTTACAGCTTGGCTGTGAAGGAAAGGAGAGAAGAGCCAGGCCACTGGAGAGAACTGGAGGGAACTGGGCGAAAGTGTTCCCAGGGAACTGGGAACTGGAGAGAAAGAGCCAGTAGGAAGGAATGTTGGAGGGGAGCGACAGAGAGAGAGAGAGAGAG
>RCUC01146805.1:0-50141 GCA_003697995.1 Taxidea taxus jeffersonii | reverse complement strand
CCCTAATCCCCACTCTCTGAAATATGTTTTTAAATTTCTGGTATTTCCCACTGAAATTAGCTCCATGTGTGTTCGTGGTAGGACTCGGGTTCAAGTCTTCCTTCTTCCACTTCCTCGTTCCGAGTCCTTTGGAAGGACATGAACCAGTGAGAGCCTCACTGTCCGTATCGGGCCAGCGGAGGTCACAGCCCTGCCTTCCATGTGTGGAAGTCAGCTGCGAAAATCCCTGAGAAAAATGGAAGGTGCCCCCCCCACCCCCAGTGACATCCTACCAGTTGCAGTGTGAGTTCTGAAGTATTTCTGGACTCCTTTGCTGATGCCACTGTGTCTGCTTTAGTAAATGGAAGACACTTTCGTTTTCTCATTTTTGACCTGGAAGCACGTGTGCCCTGGGTACGTCCCTGCGGTCTCCTCACACCCAGACTCCCCCACCGCCCCGCACGGCAGAAGAGCTGCTTGACATAGGAGAGAGAGAGAGAATCACAGGGGTCGCCTAATGTTCCTGCTTCCTAAAAGCTGATGCTACTAAAACATCTAAACCTGTTTTCTGAGCAACAGGATTTGACCAGTTTCCCAGCAAAACTATTTGACGTCTAGAACGTGCACTCCAGTTTCCTGGAGCAGCTGGAACGTAGCCTGACCATAGAACATAATAGAACATAGCCTGACTGGGGCGCCGGTGTGGCTCAGTGGGTTAAAGCCTCTGCCTTTGGCTCAGGTCATGATCCCGGGGTCCTGGGATCGAGCCCTACATCGGGCTCTCTGCTCAGTGGGGACCCTGCTTCCCCTTCTCTCTCCCTGCCTGCTTCTCTGCCTACTTGTGATCTCTGTCTGTCAAATAAATAAATAAAAATATTAAAAAGAAAAAAAAAGAACGTAGCCTGACTAGACAGAGCAGAAGTGGCCTCGAGTGTTGGGGTCCTTCAGCATACAGGCCACTCTTCTCAAACTCTCACACCCAGGACCAGAACGTTGCCTTCTCGGCTCCTCACAGAGAAAAGCTACAGAAAATGGTGCTTGAAAGTTGCCAGCCTTTCTGAGTATCAGACTTTCCTTAAATGATGGAAGGTAAAGTTCAGCGTCCAAGCCTCCTAAGGTGGCTTGTCTTTCATGCTTGAGCGACGCTGTTTTTGCAACATGTCCATTTTTTGAGAGGGTGCAAATTAAAGGCAAACAGAGTCCTTAAAGCACGACAGATTTGACCCTAAGATTGAGGAGAATTTGGGGGTGGAGAGATGCTCCTGAGAGGTGCGGTCTAGGGGTAAACTCAGGCAGGAGGATCTTTTATGGCTGCAAAAAGAACTCCATGCTTCTGAGAGGCTGGTGCTCCTGGCATGAGCTGCTGTCAGGGCTTCGGGAAGCCGTGGAGACGACATGGGGTCGCACACTCCTCCCCTTGCACCACGGTGACAACTCTTGTGAAATCCTCCCTTAGCCATTGGTTCCTGTATGCCGAAAAGATAGGCGTGCTCCATACCCTCCAGTCCTTTGTCTCACGTGACAGTCGCAGGGACCGGAGTGAGAGACCGATCATTCGTAACAATATTCCCGTTGCTCTTTCTGGTGATGTGCATTGCTCAGTGTGAGTGAAGCTTGCACTCAGAGTCTAGGAAAATTTCATAATTACAGCGTTTTAAATATCGATTAAAAAGGAGAGCAGCAGCCATCGTAAGAAAGGCTGACACTTAGGGGAGACTTAATATGTGTCCAGCCCTGTTGTCAGTGTGTTCATACGGTCCTCACACAAACCCCACGAGAAACGCGCCGTTATTCTCCCACCACGTAAGGCTATTAAGGTGAAATCGCTTGCCTAGAATCACAGGGCCGGCCGTGGTAATGCGGGCCTGGAATCTGAGCAGTTGGGCCCAGGGCCCCCACCGCCCTTCCTGCACAGACCAGCTGGAGCGTTCTGGGGACGGGGCCAGACTCAGATGCCCCCCCCCCCCCCGTGTAGCCACGTGACACGCACCTGTGCATAGGCCCCATGGCGTTTCCTGGGACTCACCGTGCCTCTGTGTGAAGAGTGTCAGCACCTCACGGAGTCAGACACACCCACATCTCTGCCCATGACCATGCCTTGTGTTCTCCCCTAGCCCCGCTGGTGGACCTCACTCCAACCCACAGCGGATCCGCCATGCTGATGCTGCTCTCGGTGGTGTTCGTGGGGCTGGCTGTGTTCGTCATCTACAAGTTTAAAAGGTATGAGGCCCTCTGTCCTTGTCTCCCCTCCCACTTCCTTCTCCCTGACAGGCTCGGAAGCACGTGTTACCATGATGCATGTCTCCCGTGCATAGCAATGATGCTGTCTGTTAATGTTTTAGGAAGATCCCGGGGATTAATGTTTATGCCCAGATGCAGAATGAGAAAGAACGAGAGATGGTCAGTCGGGTCAGTCACCCTGAAAGCAGGGCCCATATCCCTCAGACTGAACTAAGGAGGCCTGGCCAACTGATAGATGAGAAGGTGGAATGCCAGCTCATAGGTAAATGATTCCCAGTAGCCGTCAGCTGCTCGGCCTGTAGTCAACCGCTGACTGTCTAACCCCTTTCTGGCTTGATGTAACCACTCTCTCCTGCTCTAACATTCCCGAGAGAAACAGCTAAGATGTCTCTTTCCCTGCTTCCTTCAGCTGGAATGAGGGGGGAAAAAAGCCTTCTTGCTCCTATGTAATGTTTTTTTTTTTTTTCCCCCCTCTCTCATGACTTTATTCTTCCTCTTGCAAAATCTCTTGCTCTAAAATACGGGGCTTCAAAATGTTCATGGTCAAAGAGCAGAGTGTTGACTCTAACAATGTGCAAGAAGGAGCTCTCAGAGCCTGGATCTGGTGATGTGGAGGGCTGGGCAGGGTAGGGAATGACAGGGTAGGCCAGGCCTGCCTGGCCTCCAGAAACTCTTTGGAGGGCAAAGTGTTCCAGAATGCTTGTAGAGAAGCGACATCAGGAGACAGAATAGAGGAGGGCCAAGCTGAATATCCTGGGATTTTTTTTAAATCAGCAGGAGTTTAAAAACTGCCCCCCAGCCCCGAAACATGGAACCTAAGAATGTTGATGACAAGAGACAGAAAGTTTGCAGAATATCCCAGGAGTGAGGTTTCCTGAGAGAGACTCCTGGGGAGTTAGCCTGTTACAGAGCCAACCGGCACATTTCTCCCTCCTGTTCACCTGTCCCCTAGCAGAAGTCTTACAGTGGACCTTACCATATATCAGTAGAGCTCTTGCTCTCTCTCTGCCTGCGAAGTAAGCTGGGAATCCAACAGCTAGGTCCAGAGTCCCCAGGCGTAATCGCTAAGCCCTACCTACTGTCTATGGCAGAGGAAAATTTCTGGGGAATTAGGGTGCTCCCTGAGATTTCTCATCAGTGACTTGGAAAGGGAAAGGAGCACCTAAATGGAGAAACAGCCCTCTCTGTAGGCAGATGTGGGAGAGTTCTGTGGTGGTGCTGGGTGAGCTTGCAGTGCAGGGCCTGGCTTGTCTCAGGCATGTCTCAGGCATGATAATACCAGCTGGAACCGCATCTGGGGTCCAGTGTTCACAATGTGCTGGCTTTTATTTGGGGAGACAGGGTGATAAATGTGTAACTGCTTTAGGTTCAAAAGAAAAAGCCTTTTCTGTCTTCAAGTCCAGAGAAGGGTTTACCCTGTCTATTTACTTCTAAAGCTTCTAAGTGCATTTTTGTGGGTCATTTGGTTTTCAATCCCATTTCCACGGGGTATGAAGCACAGCGTTGTCGACTGTAATAAAGTAGCAAACCCTCCTTCACCAGGAGCACCCCGCAGCACGTTGCACAGTCTCTGACACCTTTCCATTGTCAGTGTCATTAAATGAGTAAGTGTTACACGTTTTCTCTTAGGAGAGTAGCTTTACCTTCCCCTCCCTCCCCTTCTACTCAACCTGGTGACTCATCTCTCCGATTGCAAAGAACAAGACATGCCACTCCACCTCCAACGCCAAAGCGGGGATCTGCTGGGGCACAATTTGCAATTTAAGGAAAACCCCCAAAGGCTACAGGAGACCTGCTGATCAGGAAAGAATTTCGCTCTTGTCAAGTGCACCATCCTTCATGACCACTAACTCTATGTTTTTTTTCTTTCCTTTGTTGTTCTGTTTCCTATTTTGCCAGGAAGTATTTCCATAGTTGCTGAGAATCAAAGCACAAAAGAAATCCCTACCTATGTAAATGTTTGAATGGAGGACGCCAGTAAAAACAAAAACAAACAAACAAATAAAATAGAAACAATCAAAATCCAAACAGACAGACAAACAAACACTCACTGCATCGGGACTTTTTAATTCTTCAGACACAGACAACAAGGGTTTTTAGCTTTAAGCCTGTGCATGTGGACAATACCTTGAGAACATGCTTGGAGGGGCAGTGTACAGGTGCTCTATTTTAATGGAAAAACACTCCCCTCCCCTTTCCTCTTCTCTCTCTTTTTTCTGATCGGTCGTGTTTGTAGAAAATTCATAACATATAGAGGCCAAGGAAATCTGCATGTGTTTTTGGAAATATTCTTGGCCCTAGATTTAACACCTATTTTAGCCCTAGAGGCTGACGGGGGGGATTAGCCACCCCAGCCCCTTTCATAAGACACAATGACATGCACAGGAGTGTGAAACCCTGAGCTGTTTCTCTGTCCCACTTTCCTCATTGCCAGTTTCTTTTCTAAGTTATCTCTGGTAGCTCCGGGGGCCAGCAGTGGCCACGAGGCTGCTTGTGTTTTGCACTCTGAGCGGCCACAGGGATGAAGGAGCGAGGTGAGGTGCCACGTACACAGGCAGAGTAGGGAAAGTTGCCTGCGGGGGCAAGCATGTCCGAAGTGGATCTCTGTTTCCTGTGTGCCCCTTCCCATCGCAAAGGCTTTCCCTTGTAGCTTTCCTGTTCCTGCCCCCCCCAACTTATGTAGAAAAGAGAATCCCAGCTCCCCATCCTCTGGCCTCCCCATTTGTTTGCTACCCCTGTGTGGTCATCATCCATTGGTGTCTTTGTACCTCTTCCTTCCAGTCTCCAAGTTGTCTTTCAACTTCCCCTACTTTTTCTTCCCAAACATGTTACTGGATTCTGGACATTAACCTCAGTGTTTCCTAAATACTGGCCTAGCCTCTGCCGGCCTTGCCCCCCGCCACGCACACGTTTCTGATCTGTCAGCATGCCAGCTTCCCCACACCTCTACACACTGACCCAGCTACATCCTGCCCTGCAGGGTTCGGCTCCATGTATCCTTAGTTTCCTGTAGAACCTGCTCTTCCAAATAGCCTTGCCTTTTCCCACCTGGAAACACGCAAAGTGTGTAGAAGGTTGATGTATCCAAAGCAACTCAAACCTGACCACATACACTACAAAAGAAAGCATACAGATGCATAGTGGTATTCTCACACCTTAGCAAAAATCTCATGTGCAGATTTCAGAATATTCTTGTGAGAAATGTTTCAAATGCGTTACCATGTGGCAGGGCAATTTCCTTCTGTAATGGTTGCTATTACCCAGTATTTGTTCTCTCACAGTACAGTAAAAATATTTGTAAAATAAAACTGATTGTAACCAGAAGAAGAAGCAGGTTAATGGACTGAATATTTGAGAATGTCAAAAAGTCTGAGAATATGCGGAGGTCTTGTCTTACATTAGGATAAGATTTTGATGATGTAGAATGATTCCAGACATTTCCCAGTTATGCTCTCTGATCTCTGAGTATCATATTATTGGCAAAGGAAAAATTAGCAAGCCGAAAGGGGAGGAGGTAGATGTCTAACTAAAGCAGATTGGCTCAGAGCATGAACAATCAATCCCCATTTGCCCAGGTCAATAATGAAAGAAGGCCCAGAGTAAGAAGGAAACACAAGTGTGTCCAGCAGAAGGCCTTGGAGGATTATGAATTAGGCAAAGCCTACTCTAAAATATAGGAGAAAACAGTTTTGAAAACCACCCAGAGAGAGCAGCCTCCTTTATGGCCAAGTTCCCAGGCCGGTCACAGTCAATAACAGAGTCCTAGTGATACTGGGGGTCCCAAAGATCCTGGCGATTCCTGCCTTCACGTAGCTTAGGCAGGGGAAGAGTAGCAAAGCTGCAATCAGAAGTGAATCAGACAGAAGTTTTTGTGGTTGAAGATGCCCAGGATGAATCTGGGAAATGGATTATGCCTGAGGCGGCCATCTGTTTGTAGAACTCAATTGATCCCCAACCTGCCAGGCTTCCTATCCCATAGGAAACATCCTCATCGATCCGCTTCAGTTGGAGCCTTCCAAGTTTAATCTGGAAGACAAAATGTTTGGAAACCAAAAGAAGCTCACTCAAAACAGCACAGGGAGTCCTCAGAGTTGCCGTTCAATTAATTTTAATTGGAAAATTATGAAAAAGGGAATAACCCTCTTAGTCCCGCACAGTGCCTTGCCTAGAGTAGGTATTAAGAAAATTACTTTGTTGAAGGGATAAATGGAAGAATACATGAGAAGACATTAGGAAAAATGGATGTGTAAGTCCTAATTAAAAATAGAGGTAGACGTGAGATGCCTGGCATTTTGGAAAGTGATCACAGATGGCCGGCTCTCTGTTCAGCATCTCCGGGATCCTCAGGTGCCTCTCCTCAAAGCTCCCTTCCACTTGTAGGAGAAGAGTGAGGCAAGGGGACCTCATTGTTCTTATGATCTAGCGCTGTAGTTCTCAAAGTGTAGTACCTGGGCTGAGCAGTATCAGCATCCCCTCAGACTCACTAGGAATGAAAATTTGGGGTTCCCTGACTGCAGACCTACTGAATCAGAAACTATAGGGGGTAGGGCCCAGCAGTCTATCTTTAACAGCTTTTCAGGTGATGGTGATGTCCACAGAACTTTGGGAACCACCACCCTCGGCCACTCCAGCTCAATCCCAAAGAGAAGGCAGTGATGAGAGCCTACAAATGGGAGGGACCCAAGTGCCTACCGACTTGTTAACAGCAGGTGCAAACACAATGAGCAGTTTGGTGGGCTTCAGGCCAGAGGAGTGAGTGGGGAGGGATGGATGTGGAAGGGAAGATTCAGGGCAAGCTAGAAATCTGATATTCCAACGTTTTCCAAAAATCCCGGAAGGCAAACTGTGCACGCTCTACCCTGAACTACCCAACCAACATTTTCTCCTTTGCCTTATTCCTAATTGGATTCACTGTCCAAAATGCAGAGGTTTGCTTTGCTTTTTTTCCACAAGTTCCAAACAGCAACTTTGAGAGCAATGGGGTGCTTGGCAACTGTTCTGTGTTTTCCAGGATTCCAACTGAGCATTGAAATCCCTCATTTGCCAACTTATTTTTATAGGAAGCCAATTTAAAGAAAAAAAAAAGAAAGTTTTCTTATAGTATCGGAACTACTTCTAATTTTAAAATGACTTTTTTGATGTATTTTTTGTTAAATACTATGTAGTGTAATGTATACTTGCTCTTGTTTATTGCTTTTACAATCATATTTATTAAACAGATAATGTCTCTAAAGTCTTGGCCTCGAGGAGTTTATTTTATCTCAAACCAAGCCGTGGTGTTCAGTCTTCATGCAGAAGTGATAGAACTGTAGGATTTTATAAAGGCTAGTTGTGTGAGAATATAGCAAATACCATGGTCTCAAAAAGGATTATTTTTGTTTGCGTGCTTTTTTTTTTTTTTACTCACAAAGAAGAATCTATTCTACTACCTGAATTCTACCTGCATTTTATCTGACTATATAATGTCTGTTGCTTTATTAAATTACCTTATTCTACTTAAAAACTCTCCAAACTGGTTACTTTGGAATGAGTCACATGCTTATTATGTTTAGTTCAAAATTAGAAATTACTACTATGTGACCAAGCCATTCAAGTTTGTTTAGGATCTTATAGTTATGGAAGGAGCAAAGCTGCCTGTGATGTCATGAGCTGAAACCTCGGGCCACAGGAAAGACTCCAGGGATAGCATAAAAAAGGCATTGACCCTGAAATTAGGAGAGTGGAGCTGTGTGACCTTGAACAAAGCACTTTCCCCCTACAAGAGCTTTAGTGTCCTCATGCATATAATCTGAAGGAAAAAGACAGCTTCCAACTTTGGTATTCTGAGTCGGTGAGTCATTCCCGAGAGCCCCATCCAGCTGATCTAGATTCCATGGACTGGTTCCCAAATCCTCCAGCCTTGTGACTTGCCTATGTAGGTGACATCTCTTCTTGGGCAACATTTTGCCCTTATATTTATATAGAAAGAGAACTTTCCTCAGCCTTCCAAAGACCCAACAGGTGCAGAATGGCGTTGCCTCAACAGGATAGTCGCCGCATGTCTGACAATCCCTGTTTTTAGGTGGCCTTGAACCTCTCCTTTCCCACGGGCTTAATCTTCTACCTGACCCTTCGTTCTTTGCCAGGCCAGAGCCTCTGCTGTGTTTCTCCCTCAGGAGTTTATCTCCTCTCTCACCGAGGGTGCAGGCAGTCAAACAAAAATCATCTGTGGAGATTTCAGAGATTTTACACAGGGAGTTTTTTGCTTGAGTAACTGAAGAGCCAAGACAACAAGTAGGGGGAGGTGACGCAACGTCAAGATGAGCATCAGTAGGAAACCTCTGCCTTCCCCGGGCTGGAAGGACCCAGGGATTCCCACAGCCCGGGACCAGCACCACCAGCTGGACACTGGAATCATGGAGGACATGGCTGGCGCTTTCTGGAACCACAGAGGAGCCATGGCCGTAGCCAGCCATGCTGCCCAAGCAAAGGAGAGGGAGAGAGGGAGCTTGTTGTTCCCTTGCGGTGATCCTCCCATCTTCAGATGAAGCTCCCCACTGACCAAGCCCATCCACAAGCCAGGGGGCACTGGATCCTGGGAAATACAGTTTCCTGAAATACAAAGCAGAGCAGGGAGGAGTGGGGAATGGACTGGAGAGAACACAGGCAGGGGACAGGCACAGCTCCCCTTTCAGGTTTAGTCCACATCAAATCCAAATTATCTCCCAGTCTGAAGGCAAATATTTTAATAGTAGGTGCTCCTTTCCCTGTGGTATTCTTTTACCTGTTTCACTTCCAACAACACCTATTTTTTTTTTTTATTGTGCTATGTTAGTTACCATACAGTACATCATTAGTTTTTGATGTAGTGTTCCGTGATTCTTTGTTTACATAGTGTTACACTGCTCTGTGCAGTCCGTGCCCTCCTTAATACCCATCACTGGGCTAACCCCTCCCTCCACATGTCTTCCCTCTAAAACCCTCAGTTTGTTTCCTGGAGCCCATAGTCTCTCATGTTTTATCTCCCCCTCCGATTTCCCCCTCTTCATTTTTCCCTTCCTTATGTTCCACAAATAAGTGAAACCATATGACAGTTTTTCTTTCTCTACTTGACTTATTTCACTCAGCATAATCTCCACCAGTTCCATCCATGTTGATGCAAATGTTGGGTATTCATTCTTTCTGATGGCTGAGTAATATTCCACCGCATACATGGGCCACATCTTCTTTATACATTTGTCTGTTGAAGGGCATCTTGGCTCTTTCCACAGTTTGGCTACTGTGGACATTGCTGCTATGAACATTGGGGTGCAGGTGCTCCTTCTTTTCACTACATCTGTATCTTTGAGTAAATACCCAGTAGTGCGATTGCCAGGTCATAGAGTAGCTGTGTTTTGAACTTTTTAAGAACCTCCACACTGTTTTCCACAGTGGCTCTACCAGCTTGTGTTCCCACCAACAGTGTAAGAAGGTTCTCCTTTCTCCACAACCTCTCCAACGCTTGTTGTTTCTTGTCTTCTCAGTTTTTGCCATTCTAACTGGTATAAGGTGGTATCTCAATGTAGTTTTGATTTGAATTTCCCGGATGACTAGCGTTGAGCATTTTTTCATACAACAACACCTATGTAAATCAGAAATCTGTTCACATGTGCACTTTTTACATCTTGCTCACCGAATTCTATGCTCCTGTAGGAAAGGATCTTTTTTTGAATTTTTCATTTCACTCCTTCAGCCTCTGCACTGGACATTGCCATTAGGGGGCACTAGACAAACTCAGCCCTGGCTTTTCAGCTTTGCGTGGTGAGCAAAGATCTCTGAGTTGCCATTGTCTGACTCGCCTTACCCAGCCAGCACCTCTCATTATATGTTCAATTGATGTTTGTCAAGCACCGACACATCCTCGCCCTTCCTCTCTCTTACCACTCAAGCCACTGTTTTCACCTATTCTTAGATATTAACTTAAGTGAAATAGTTGTAGTTTAGGGGAAAAAAATGGTTAGAAAATAGTATGAAAAACCAAGGCCTAAGTTTTGCTTTGGAATCATTATTGGTTCACCTATTTCTTAGAAGTTAATAGTATTTTGCTGATGCTTTCATGGTAGGGAAAAATCCCAAAATAATTCTAGGTGGGCATATACAAGGAACTAGGTGTTATAGTTTTCATGTCAAACATCAGAAAAGGAATCTTCGGTTGACAAAATACAAACCTGTGTTAATCTTGTGTGTTGCAGACTTCCTTAGATAGTGATAATACAATTGAGAGCAAGGCAGATAAGCTATCTGCCTTTATGAGCATATATTCTAATAGGAACAATGAACAAATAATAAAATGTACTGTAACAGATCCAATGCTATCATACACATAAGATAATTTCTATAAGTAAAAATGAAACACAGCAGAGAGCATAGGGATGGGGGATTGGGATGGGAGAGGAGGAGTTGGTCCCCGGCCTCTCTGAGATCTGAAAGCTGAAAAGGAGCGAATTTGTTCCGCATCAGTCTCAGATCATCCTCAACCAGAAAACAAACAATTTTGGACCTCAGCACAACAGTTAGAAATGCTTCTGAGTTTAAAGAAAAATTAATTTTCACAACAGTCACGTAAGGGAATTTCCCCAGAGAATTATATATGTTATGTGGTGTATGTGTTCCTGAAAAATCACTGCACGATGCAGAAAAGCACAAATAAAAATATGAAGCTTAGGGGAAAAAAAAGGGACCAGGACACAACACACACTAACTTTTGCATGTGCCACCTTCATGGGTAATGAGTCAGTGACACGTTAAGAAAAGATACAAACCTGTCTTAGTCCATTCTGCTCTTATAACACAGTAGGAGAGACTGGGTGGCTTAAAAATAAAGAGAATTTATTTCTCATGATTCTGGAGGCTTGGAAGTCCGAGATCAAGATGCCACCAGATTCAGAGGACCTGTTTTCCTCTCATATGTGGCATCTTCTCACTGGGTCCTCACAGGGTAGAAGGAGCAAGGGAGCTCTCTGGTGTCTTTTCGGTAAAAGCTGTCATCACCTCCCAAAGGCCCCACCCATAAATACCATCACTTTGGGCATGAGGTTTTGGACATAAGAGTTTGGGAGGAGACACTAACATTCAGACCATAGCAAAACCTAATAAAAATGGTAACACACTTCTATGGTGTTGATATGTTGGTATGGTAAGCCAATGTTGGCTTATGAAAGAGGGTATTAGAGTGCTAATAGCATGTGAGCATCATGAAGTGAGTTGTGACATAAGCCATTGTGAAGGGAGTTATTGTAAAGAAGGAGAATTACATGAAATCCAACAAATCCAACAAATGGATGGTATGGCCTGGGTCACATGAAGCAAACGGAGGTAGCTGGTGGATGGTGGAGGGTGTGTGTGTGTGTATGTGGTGTGTGTGTGTGTGTGTGTGTGTGGTACATGGTGCATAGAGTATCCAGTAGAGTATAGTTTTGTCTCTTCACTTAATATTTTTATTGGCAGAATCACACATATATGCAAAATTTGCATTATCTTTGAATTCTCTAATGTGTCAATCCCTTTGGAATAAATGTATATCTTCAAAAAAGTTTTACCACAGAACAGCAATTCAGATGTTAGTTTAAAAATAATTTGGATGGGGATGCCTGGGTAGCTCAGTGGGTTAAGCCTCTGCCTTCGGCTCAGGTCATGATCCCAGGGTCCTGGAATCAAGCCCCACATCGGGCTCTCTGCTCAGCGGGGAGCCTGCTTCCCCCTCTGTCACTGCCTGCCTCTCTGCCTACTTGTGATCTCTGTCAAATAACTAAATCTTTAAAAAATAAGAATAATAATTTGGATATACTAATGGAAGGAAGAGTCTAACTTGACCTCAGAGGGAAAAGATAAGAACAGAGCGCCTATCCTCACTAGTACCATCACCCACCTGAGCATTGGGGCTGAGAGACCAGCAGCCTGCCTGCTTGCCCAGAACTCAGAGCATTACTCAGTTTTGATCAACCTCAACAACTCTTGTTTAGAAATATGTCTTTGGCCCAAATAATAAGTTGTGGTCAAAACTCTTTGTTAAGAAGGATAGTATGACAAAGACATACATAAAATGTGTCACGAAGAGTAAAACAGGGGAAGTGTTGAAATATTTAAAAATAAGCTTAAGGGGCGCCTGGGTGGCTCGGTGGGTTAAAGCCTCTGCCTTCAGCTCAGGTCATGATCCCAGGGTCCTGGGATTGATCCCCTCATCGGGCTCTCTGCTCAGCGGGGAGCCTGCTTCCTCCTCTCTCTCTCTGCCTGCCTCTCTGCCTACTTGTGAGCTCTGTCTGTCAAATAAATAAATAAAATCTTTAAAAAAAATAAAAAATAATCTAAAATAAAAATAAGCTTAAGCTATCTAGATCATAAAAGCCCTTTATGGATGATCCTGAGTAAGATATTTTGATGTAAGCACGAACAGATATCATCATGAAATCTCCCTGCCAAAGGAAGCATGAATAGAGCTTGCAGGTGCAGAAAAAGGATGCAATAAACAGTATTTGTGAATTAATTAGAGTTTATATATATATACATCTCCATGTAATAAAATAGAATGCTTCCACTGAAACTTTTTCTAAAGAATACTTAATGGCATGAGAATATTTTCCTTAATGTTAGAAGGATGTAGAATTTGAGACTTTACATAGTATGAAAACAATTTGCATAGAAAATATATAGGGACAGACTGAGAGATTGAAATATAGGAACACTGCTTATTTCTTTTTTAAAAAATATTTATTTATTTATTTTCGAGAGAGGGAGAGAGAACACACACAGGGAGAGAGAGAAAGAGTGCGAGCACGAGCAGGAAGGGCAAGGGGAGAAGGCGAGACAATCTCAAGCAGACTCCAGGCTGAGCGCAGAGCCCGAGGTGGAGGTTAGTCTCACGACCCTGAGATTATGACGTGAGTTGAAACCAAGATCCGGAAGCTTAACCAATGACATCACCCAGACACCCCAACACTGCTTACTTCTAACTCATAATATTCCAGGTTTTGAAAATTTGCTTCTTCTTCTTCTTCTTCTTTTTTTTTTTTAATTTATTTGACAGAGAAAGAGAGGTCACAAGTAGGCAGAGCAGCAGGCAGAGAGAGAGCGGGAAACAGGCTCCCTGCTAAGCAGAGAGCCCAATGCGGGGTTCCATCCCAGGACCTTGGATCATGACCTGAGCCGAAGGCAGAGGCTTAACCCACTGAGCCACCCAGGCACCCCGAAAATTCGCTTCTTTTTGCTTATTTTCTGAATTTTTCTAAAATGATTATATATTACTTGTATGGTTAGAAAAATGTGATTTTAACAAAAATTACAAAATATAGACTGCGAAGTTAATCTAAAATACTAGATTCGCTTATTTTATTATGTCATTATGAGTAATTATGAGTTTATTATGAGTAATAATATTATTATGAGTAATAATAAGTTTAACATACTTGGTAAATTTGATAGAAGAGTTCAAAATTGTTCATTTAAATCCCTTTAAGAAGTTAAAAATAGTTTCTATACATAAAAAAGGCAAATTTCATTTCACTTTTCAATTTAAATTCATATGGAGATGAAAACACTGTTTTGCTACTCTGCAGTTTAATTCGTGAAGTTTCAAATGTTTAAAATTTTTAAGCTGTTTAACTTACCAGTAGTGTGTTTATAGTATTACATATATACACACGTACACGTGCATTTACATGATTAATAAATATTTACAGTATAAATATAACGTAAATATATATACATATTTTCATATTATTTGGATACATGCACATACATGTAGAAGTAACCCCCCACACATAGACATACACAAAACAAATTCACAGTAATGAGTGTTGAGTAAGCAACACTCCAAGAGCAAGCCAGTGCTCTCTGAAGAATGGTTCCCACTCTTAGGTACTTGTGCTCAGCATCCAAACTGCACTGGGAAGGTTGTGTGTAAACAGAAGAGCTACTTCTAGAGGGAAAAAAATATATATGGATGCTTCTGGAAGATACCCTGACTTAATTTCTGTAGTAGTGTTGCTAACTGTTCAACCAGCAGCTCTTCACTCTCCCTGCCATCTTCTGGCCATGGGAAGGTGCCAACCATTACTCCTAATAGCATCAGCATATAATACTTCACACACACAACACACACACACACACACACACACACACACAGCAAATGGTGGCGACCGGCTTAGCCAAGTGTTCACTAAATAACTGGGCAGGATGTTCTCATTGACCAAGGTTGGGGCACAGAGGCAACACTGACAACCTGAGGTATAAGCAAACCAAATTCATAGTGTAATGTCTAGTTCCAAGCACTGGTGTGAATATATATGAAGTCCAAAGAGCCAAAAACTATCACGATTTTAATTCCTAAGCCAAGAGTTCAGAGTTACGTAAAAACAAAAAATGGGAATGAGGTGAATGTATAGAATACGGAAGTTGTGAATGGAAAATATATTAATCACAATCCCAAAGCAGCTAGCGTTTTATTTGTATGTCATTATGCAATACATTGTATAGTCATTGTCTCATTTAATCCACACAAGTTCCCAAAGTAAGAATGGTTTTCTTCTTTCACATTTGGTGAAAAGAGGGCTCAGAAAAGTAAAATGACTCGTGATCACAGGGTAGCAGTCTGTATGACATCAAAACATTCCCTTTTTCTTCTGTGCGGTGTTTCCTATGAGATGAGCAATGTTTTAGACTCATCGCTGTGGTTAGTAGGGGGCTGGGTTATTGGTGGTCTGGGCTGACCCAAAGGGTGAGTTGAGACTCAAAAACCAGACAGGCCTGGGGCTCGGGCAGCTTAGAAATGCTCCTGGATCTGCTCTAAATCAAAGCCTCTCATGCACTGGATAAAAGAAAAGAAAGCTACGCGATACAATGAGGACTGTTTTCTGAACCCTACAGTGTGCTGCATTTCAGATGGCTCAAAACAAGGCAGACACAGTCATCCTCAGGGACATGCCTGGCCAAGCTGCTGTCTGGAAGGATGCCCAGAAAACATTCAGTTCTTCCTTCTAGCTCTGCACAGCTTTTTCCCTGGTTGGGATTGGATAGATGGTAGATTTATGGAATTAAATCTCCAGGCATCCGGGGAGGGAGGGTGACCATAAGTTGGTAAATGGATCTCTCACATGTGCATTTTATTGGGGGGGGGTTCTAGACTAGCAAGAACAAGGGAAATAATTAACATGAGATTTTTCCCAAAGAAATAATCTGAAAATGCTCCCAGAAAATCTAGAAGGGGTGGGGGAGAGGTATTGCTGGTTTGTTTGTTTGTTTGTTTTTAACATGGCAGACAAATCGGTTCTTGATCTGCCTAGTATATCATTCCCAATTTCTAGGTGTATTTCCAAATGTGTTATATGCACATTTCTTCCTTTTTAGCCTCTTAATTTCAGGCAATACATACAAGTGTGTTGGCGCTATGGAACAGGTAGATGTGGCATTTTTTTAAAAAAAGTAACGAGGGGACAATGAGATTTAAAAGGGGAAGAAAAAAAGGTGGGGATGTGTGGTACATTTGCTGTGTTATAAAAGATAAAGGATTTAAAACATACAGATGCTTTAAGGTAGTACGTTCATTTAATCATGCAGAAACCTGTGCCTGGAAAATTTCAGGTTGCATGTCCAAGGTCACATAGCCCATAAAAAGGAAAGTCAGAATTTCAACCCAGGACTCCTAAACGACATGCCTACTCCTTCCACTCTACTCGTCCTCCCTTCCAATCCTTCTACAGGTAAGCCATAAAGAGGAGAAAGCTTACAATGAGAAATTCTACATTTACTCAGTTCTCTGCTCCAAATGTCGTTGTGGGAAAGAGTTTACACAAGGAAAGGGTTATCATTCAAAAGCACACATCCAATCTCATCTCAGCCCTTGCTACTGAGTTGCCCAAATGAAGACTTAACTGCTTTTGACCTTACTTGATGTGGTACACGGGGAGGATAGGCCTTCTAAGCTCTCCCGGAGGAAAGAAGCAATATTTACTACTAACTTCAGCAAACAAGTGGATATAAAGGAAGTATTTTCCAAATACCAACACTAAGAAATCTGACACCCAGGAGCTCACACATCACCCAGAATATACCACAGATACATACATGGCTTAGCTCACTGGCGACTAGAGTCCATACTGTGATCCTCGTGTGTCTGCAGCTTCCCTACAGGGCAAGACCTTCCCCCATGGAGTATGACGTTTCTTATAATAACTCACAATGAAGCCTTGTGGCTCTCTTATACAATACAAACACATTTGACCAAGCGTGGTTTTGTTTTTGTTTTTTAACTGACGGGAATCTACAGTATTGCTGTCAATAAGACAAAACTGGTTGGTTGGGGATGTCCTGCTGAGTCATCATAAGAGGTAAGTGGAAAGGACAAAGAGAGCAAGACTGAAAGGACAGTGGTAAGACAGGCGTGACGCAGTGGAATGGCTGTTTCTTGAATGCAGTACCCAGAGAGGCATGAAATTCAGGTTGTGTTGGGCAATATCCCATTGGTGAAGCATGTACCTGAAGATTCCAGGCAGTGATTCTTCAAGAAGGCAGGATGCTGGCCATGATCCAGGAGGCCCCCGTGTCACCTCAGCCATCGGTATCGGTCTATTATGAATGAGACACTACTGAAGCACCTGGGGTTGGGAAGTTGGTGAGGTCTGACCCTGAAGGATGGGGTGGTGGGAACAAAGCAGGGCATCTGGTTTCCATTTCAAGTGGGCCGTTGGCAGGACAGAGCAGGGGGCTGGAGTCTAAGCAAAAAGCTGAGGCAAAGGCCTGATACCTAGGCCTGAACCACTTGGTGGAGACAAGAGAGTAATAGGGATGTAATAAAAACAGGCATTAAGAGCCAATTCCGAGCACTCTGGACCCACAGCTAAAAGCATCGCAATTTTTCCTAGACTGAAGAAGTGAGCTGGAGACTTCTACTATATTCTTCAGTCCTGGTAGCCTTGGTTCTAGGACAAAATGGATTCCACTTTCTCCAAACCCTTTGGGAATTGATTCTCTAGCCATGTTTAAGCTTCTATGACAGTGTCCCAAAAAGTGACATGAAGAAAGAGCCAAGTCAATGAGAGTAATGGCCCATTTGTTATCAGACTCACATAGATTTTGTCTGCACTTCCTTTTCCCACACATTCTCCATGGCATTTGTCTCTCTCTGCCTTCAGCACTGATCTGGGGTCTACCACTGTGTAGTTTCAGGGGACAACCAATAAAGACAGTGAATATGTAACCAACTCACCTTCAACTGTTTTCTCAGGGTAAGCTCTATAGTCAACAAGCACATTTGTTTATCCTGTATATGCAGACACACTCTTTTTGGAAGAATGTGTGGTAGGCTGTTTGTAGGAACAAAACAAAAGCAACACCAGAATGGTTTATGAAGCATATTGCAGTGGCCCACTTTGCAGTATTTCAGAGGCCTTACAAATGAGACTGCCATCCATCCATTCATGGGAAGCAGAGGCAGAAAACTCAGCCTGAGTTCAGAATTTTTGAACTGCTTTGCTACAATCATAGAATTCTCAGAATTCTAGAACTGGAAGGGAAATTTTAAAAAAATCATTAAGTATTTCCTGAGCACTGATTAAGTGCCATGTATCATGTTAGACTATCAACTTGACCATTCACCTCATCTGATCAAGATCCAGCTGTTTTCTCACAGACACGTAGCAAGCTATCCACAGAGCAAAGACTCAGGCACCCAGATTAAACCCCCTTTCTGATCCCACATGGTTAGTTTCTGTTCTTTTCTCAGTGATACCTTCTTCCATCCTCATTTATGCAGAACACAACCAAGAGGCTTGGAATGAAGAGAAGAGGGTCCAGGAGAGGTGAGAAAAAGGACTGCCCTCAAACTCAGGCTTTGAGGGTGTGACATGGCCCCCAATCCATGAAAAACAGAGTATTTGTATATTCATTCATTTCTTCAACAATCTGACTACTAAACCACAAGACAGTCTCTGAGGTGTGTAAGCTTCCAAAGCAGCAGCCTCGTTATCAACTAGCAATTTTTTAAAAAGCAATTCTAACCTTTGCTTGCATCTTTCAAGGACCATTATTGGGGAAATGATTCATAACCCTAACGATTTTCAAAAGCACTTTGACATGTCCCAATTTTCTCCTTCTCCTGATTGCTTTGGCGTCTCTCACAGCAAGAAACCGAACTCCTGGTAACTCTTTCTGTAGTTTCCCTTCTGGCTTGTACCCATCACGCAGGGCTCCTGATTGTGGAAGTCAACTCAGATTGTAGCTTAAATCCTGTCTCTGGCCAGATCTCTCTTCATGTACTTGATTTTGCTTTCCAAATGATCCCTTTTACACAGGTAGAGAAGGGGATGGGAGGGAACATTTGTGCTTGCCTCAGAATGATATGTATTAATAGGAGGAAGTTGATCCAGTAGGATTTGGCAATATGCCAAATGTGAGAAATAAGAGATAAAGAGGAGTTAAACAGAAATGCCAGATTTGGAGCTTGGAGAATAATGATGCTATTTGCAAAAGAGGATCTTGGCAAAGATACTGATTTCAGATTTAGATACATTGCATACAGTGAGGACCCACTGACAGCAGTGGTGAGCAGTTCCAGCAGATAATATAAGGAAATTGAAACATAAGAAGTAGACAAAAATATAAAATCCTAGACATCCAGAGCTCTTTAGCTCAGAGGGAGAAATCCTAAATGTGTCATTACTTAGTTCTGGAAGAGGTCTCTACGAACAAAGGTATATAATCATATTGGTAATCTACATCAAAAAGATGCATTTGTATTATTCAGGGCCTCTCTATGGATGAAGGGGGTGCCAAGTATAGTACATTTTAGAAAAACTCAGGGAAAATTATTAAAAGTAAATTTTAGCATTTACAGTGACATGGTTCAGTTATTTTAAAATGAAAATAAGAATACCTCACTTATGTAAAACTCCCAACCGCCCTAAAGTTGCCACATAAATAAACTAAGCGGGGTGTGAATCTTCTATACTTTGATTATTCTAAAGAAACCAGAAAATCTATAGGTTTGAGCTATGTATTGTCTTTTGGTAAAGACTGTTCATCCTTATTTTTTCAGTTCCAATGTAACCCATTTTCACCAGGGCCAGCTACTTAGAAATTGCCTAGTAATGCTGGCAAATAAGATTACTAAGCTGGATTTCTATCTGTGTGCTTGGAGTCCCTAATATCAGAACCTCATTTCGTAAGTTACTAATGGATATTCCTGGCCCTAAATTCAGTGTACTGGTGTCAGTGTGAATGTGGAGTTAATCTAGAACTCTCCTCGATCATCCTCTTCCTGACTGTGTGGCATGAGCAAGTGGTTCACTTCATTCCCTGCCTTTCCTCTCTTTTCTTTTCCTTTATTTTCTCTTTAAGTCCAGTTGTACAAGATAAGGTAGATAGCAATTTCAAATTAGTCATGTATGATTTAAAAACATAATCTATGGAAAATATTTAGTGCACAATCTGGTGTGTCGTAAGAACTCAATAAATGCTGGCCAGGAACTCTAGTAATGGTAAGCAGTACTGGCAGCAACACAATGCTCCAAATGTTCCTGTATCTAGTTATTTCAGGTCATGGATGAGAACATGGCGTCGATGCGGTATTGTCATATATTAATCAGAATCCTCCAGAGAAACAGAACCAATAAGATATGTACACGGAGAGAAATTTTAAATTGGCTTGTGTGATTGTTGGGGCTGGCAGGTCTGCTATTTGCAAGACAAACCAGCAGGCTGGAGATTCTGGTGAGTTGATGTTACAGTCTTGACTCATAAGGCAATCTGGAGGCAGAATTTATTTCTCGTCTGGGAAGCTCAGTCTTTTCTCTTAATGCTCTCAACTGATTGGATGAGGCCCATCCACATTATAAAGAATAATCTACTCAAAGTCTACTGATTTCAATGTTAATTATGTCTAAAAAAATAACTTTCACAGTGCAGTTGGCACTGGTTTTGACCAGACAATTGGTCACCAGGGCAAAAATGACACTTAAGATGAATTACTCATCATATGCCCTGGACTCTGAACTGGTATGGCATTTAGGTAAACTGTTGTCTCTTTGACTCTCCTCTCTTCTTGGTCTCCTTGGTCAAGCCATTTATTTCTCTGAGCCTCAGTTTTGTGCTCTAGAAGATTTTCCAATTGCTCATGTCTCTTTCTAGGAATTATCTTCATAAAGGAAAGTTGGTCATTGTATAAGAAATATCACACAAATATGTAATAGTCTGGAAGAAGCAAATATAACCTTTTTTTTTTTTTCTGTTCAAAATACAAAATTAGTAGAGTCTGGTACTTCAGGAGGTGAGAGGTACTGACAAGTCACTGCTCACCTTATGGATATGGGTAGATGGCTGGCTTACCTGACAATTCTCTTCTCAGGAGAGAGCTGAGTAAAAATAGGCCTTAATGCATTCATAAGACTAAATTAAGATGGCTCAAGGGGCAGTGGACACCAGGACTGGAGATAACCCCTTTGTGAGCCCAAAGGCATGAGGCAGGAGAAGTAAGAAATCAGCCCTTGCAAAGGAAGCTGCTGATCCACAAGGGCTGAACTACTGTTGTATTATTTTCACTAAATTTAAAAATATTAACTTTTTTTCACAAGCGTATTTCCCACAGGGTGAAAGCATGAAGAATACCACTTAAGCAGGAGAGAAAGAAAAGACAGAGAATAAGAATTTAAAAAACTGAAAGCAAGAACAAGGAAAAAGAGAAGGGGAGAAAGAAGGGGAGTAGAGAGAAATGTTTCTAGAAAGACGGTGCATGCAGTCATCATCATCAACTGCAGGAACTCATTACTCCATTTATGGTGAGAAACATTAAGAAGGGTGGAGGGGACATGCACCACTTTTCTTTCTATTGTTTCTTGAACCTCCAGACAGGGCAAAGGTGGCCGGGAGACCCTCCGAGAAAGAGGGAGTGTGTGTTGGATATTTTGCTTTCTACAAAACTAAGCTTCTAAATTGAATTTAATTATAAGCCTAAGTAGAGGAGCCATAGAATTAGAAATTGGCTATTGAAGAAAACAAAACTAGTCATTCCTACTGTCAAACTGGGAAAAGAGCAATCTAATATTTGGGAGGTTGGAACAAAGTGTCATGATTAAGCAGGCGCCAAGACAGTGGGTATTTAGATAGGATATCCAAAAAGCAGCAGCTAAAAGTCTCTGTGATCACCATAACAAAGCCATTACATCCCTCTGTAGGAACAGGAATGGGATAGGATATACAGAGTCGAGTATACAGAGAATGGGTAATCTTCCAAATAGGCTGAAACATGGACTTCCATAGTGAGTTTTCTGGGATATAAAGCTTAAGGGATGGGTTGATGATATATTCTAAAGCGCCTTGAATACCAGACTAAAAAGACAGAACTTGTGTCTAGTAGAAAGTCCATATCCAAAGACTTTGGAATTTTTCAGCAATGAAATGGCATAGTCAGAATTTACTTTTAATGTTTGCTTTGGAGCAGGGTGAAAGACAGAAGGTGTCTTAGGTATCTATTGCTGTGTAAGACATTATCCCCAAATTTACTAGTTAAAAATGGCAAACATTTATTATCTCACAATCTCCAAGGAGCAAGAATCCAGGAGTGAGGTAGCCAGGGAATTCTGACTCAGCATTCCTTATGAGGGGGCACTCAAGCTGTTGGCCAGACTACAATCATGTGAGGACTTACATGGGCTGGAGGATACACAAAGATAGGTCAGTCTCATGGCTCTCACAGGAATCCTTAGATTCTCATCACATGGACATCTCTACAAGGCTTACAAAATGTCTTGTCTACATGACATAGGGGCTGACTTCCCTTAGTGTGGATGATCCAGGAGAAAACGAGTGAGGAGGAAGCCTGGAACTTCTAATGACCAATCTCTGAAGTCACACACTAGCACTTCTGCTCTAGTCCATTCATTAGAAGTGGGTCACTCTATCCAGCCTACACTCAAGGGGAGAGTAACTAGGCTCCATCTCTTGAAGAGAGAGATGGCAAAGAATTCAAAGATGCAAATTAAGACTAATATAGGTAGTTTAGCACCAGAACGTTGTAGACATTTTTCTACCTTTTACCTGGTGCCTCCCATCCCAACAGGTATCTGGGACAGAAAAACAAACCAGAAGGCTAGTATAGTGGCGAAAGGGACCAAACAACCAGATCCTATCAAACACGATGTGGTGGTAAGAGAAATGTTAGAGGCAACACGTGAGATACATTTTGAAGGAAGATTTCAGGAAGACCTGCAGTAAATTTCATAAGCAGAAAGGTAGAATGAAAGATAATAAAATATTTTTTTTAATTTATAAATGATGTGATTATCAGATGTAGGAGACTGGACTGTTTTAGTGATGATGTTATTAGATAAATAAGAAAGCCTAAGAATGAGCATAGGAAAGATGGGAGATAATGTGTTTGCTTTTGGAAAGGCTGAGTCTGGGTTATCAGTGGGCCTTCCATGTACAAACACCAGCAGGCTATTGAAATTCTAACGTGGAACTAACTGATCAGTGAGCCTGGGAAGTAGAGCTGGATGTGGCCATTGTCTCCATTGAGCAGTAACATAAATCAGGCAATAAATGAATTGACCAAGGAAGAAAGAGCGAAGAAGGCTAAATTCAGACTCATGAGAAATAGTTACATTTAAGGGAAGGAGGGAAGAAGAAAGCTGTTGAAACTGTCCAAGAAGAGTTCGGAATACATGGGACCCAAGAGTCCACAATACTCCCAAGTGTTGTGGGAGGAAAGGTAAGTGGAATCAGCTTACACTCTCAAATTCTGAGAAGTCAGGAAGTTGAGAACTGTGTGGGACACTGTACTTGGAAGTTATGTCCTCTGTGATGTCTAAGGGAGGGTTATAAGTGGGATGGAAAGGGAAACACATAGTATGGTGTTGAGTAGTGAGTGCAAGACTTGGGTGGTGTGCTGAAAAAGGTTTCATCTGGCTCTCTGGATGGGTGGGGGCAGGCCCTGATTTGTAGCATTTGCAGATTTCGTGGTGTCAATACTACCATCCTAGACAATTATAAGCTATAGATAGTTTAACAGTTGACTCACAAAATCCCTGAAAATTTGAGAGATGATTCTCACAAGTCTGTATGAGCTGGTTGCAGTTTATCACTGGAGGGGACTAAAAGATGAATGAGTATAGAGAAGTATCCTTTTGAACTTTTTGGAAATAGATATGGTAACTAACACTTACGCATTTTACCGTAGAAAGGTGTGGCATACTCTCAGAAAGCCTCCAGTATTCACAATATCCAGAGGGAGGACAGAGGAAATAATTTGTTTTTCCCCTGTACTCTCTGTGTTCTGTTGGTGTCACATACCCATGTGCAGCTCACTTTCCCTTAGTGTCTCTCCCTCCTTCCTTTTGGTCACTCTTCCCTTAGGGCTGACTTCACCTCACAACAGCTACATTTCTCCATGATGAACCTTTGCCTTGAACACATCACATTCTTCATGGCTGAAGTAAAGGAGAAGAAGGAGGAGGAGTAGAAAGAGGAGGAGGAGGATGGGAAGAAGAAAGAAGGACTTCCTAGTACCTGTCATCTTGCAGTAGATTATTGATATGTCATGTTTATAGCCTTCTCCCCACCCAGGGATAAGAACGAGTGAGGGATAAAGGGACCAAGAAGGGAGCAGAAGCATATCCTCCCACACTCAGAATACATGAGATTCCATAGTGAAACACTAGCTACCCACTACCTCTTTCTGCCAGAACACTCATATTTCTCACCATCACTGTGATTTTGGTCAATGACATTCTTAGTCCTGAGCCACCACCTCTCCACAAAGGAATCCCAACAAAACTGATACAAAGACAAGGGTGCTCTTCTAAACTATAAGTGTTTCTTCTGTGTCAGAGGATAATGTGCTTAATGGAGAATTTGAAGAAACTCAGTGCCAACATTTATTCATGGTGCATGTTCTCCCAAGCCTAAAATTACAGGACTTGAAAGCTGTGTGAGTTTAAAGCAAATTGATCAAGACCACAAATGTTAATAAAATGCATGACTGCAGTCTGTATATTAACTATGATCTCAGAGGAAATACCCTTGGGAATCACACACCAGTGTTTTGCATTTGAGCTTAGAATCCTCGGTTTTTAAATGAAACTTTATTGTGATTATTAACCTGCAGAAATTTTAATTATCCTTTCAATGCTTGAAGGTTCATAATGGAAAGGTGCCAGAAAAATCCCACTGCTAATTAAATCCAACTGAATATTTCCTTTACCTGAAGATATGGAACTGCTTCTTGTTTGTCAAATCCCTTTTAGCCAAATAACCACTTAACTAATCTCAAATTGAATATCTTATTTAAGATTTTGAATTATCCTTTCTCTCCAGGGAGCTGCTGTTGAATATTGTAATAGCACCATCCAGGGAAATATTTCTTACCCTCCTGACTAGAGGAAAGGGGAAAAATGTGTTTCTTTATATCACTAAGTAGATTGAAATCTGGGAAAATGAACAAGCTGACATTTTAAAGCAAAGAACATTAGTAGAAGGTAAGAATGGTTTCCATAATGCGTACAAATCCTAGTCCTGAGTTCACAAAAAAAGAAAAGAGGATTTGGATCATTTCAAATCTGGACTAATTTCATTCTTCTTCCTGAGAATTCTAAATCATGGATCTAATAATCATTATCCCAAATCACCAAATAATGACCTAGAGGCCCTGCAGGTCATTAGGTGCAGAATGACCTCGGCATCAGTGTTTATGAGAAAGAAAAGAGTATCAAATCTGGTTGTCACTTGGTAGCTTTGTGACCTTTAATAGCTTACTTAAATGCCTTGAACTTCAGTTCAAATGACATTTGAGACATCTCTGAAATATTGCCTACCTTTCTGCCATTTAGGACTATTTTTATTGCAATAATATCAACAAAAGCATATTATAAAATTAACTAAATTATTTTTCTACTCCTACCATGGAATGGCTTGCTATTTCACTTAGATAAAAAATCTCATGTCCTTTCAATGGTCTGTGATCTGACTCTGCATTGTCACCTGACCTCAGATCCTGCTTCCCTTTTCTGTGTTCTTACTGCTCCAGCCACACTGATCTATTCCCTGTTCCTTGAGAAATAAACTCCTACACTAGCCCTCTGCTCTCACTGGTAGCTATTCTTACAATATCCTTCCCCTAATTTTATATAGGACTTGCCTCACTTAAATCTCAGTGTCTCCCTTAAATCTCACTTAAAATTTTTTAAGTGCTTCACTTAAATCTCACTTAAAATTTCAACACTTCACTACTGCTGGCACTTCTTACCCTTCTTTTAAAAAGATAATTTGTCTTAAAATCTTTGAGTCTCATATAAACATCTGTGATGGTAAATTTTAATCTGTTAACTTGGAAGGTGTTTTCTGCAGAGATTATCATTGGTGAACCTCAAATCAGCAGATTGTCTTGCATGGTGTGGGTGGGCCTCATCCAATCAGTTGAAGGTTTGCATAGAATCAAAAGAAGTGCCCTTCTTTTAGACTGGAACTGAACTATCAGTTCTAGATATCCAGGTTGCTGGCCTTCAGACTAGAACTGTACCACCAGGTCTCCTGGGTTCTAACCTACTGGTCCACACTGTTGATTTTAGATATACCCCTTCTCTAACTATGAGTCAGTTCCTTATAATCTCTCTCCCTCTGTTTGTCTCTTGTTCTTTGTGTGTGTATGTGGGTGGGAGTGTGCATTCATGTGTATCTGTGTATCCTACTGGTTCTGCTTCTTTGAAGAGTCTGGAGTAATACATCAAATTAACAAATATCAAATATTTCATTTAACTCATCAATTAATGAGTGAACCAGTAAAATGTGAAGACCGCTTCTTACATAAATTGTGCTTGCAGTTTCTATGAGTCAGGAACCTATGTATGGCTTAAACTAAAAGACACTGTTTAGTGTCTCACCAGGCTGCAATCAAGGAGATGGCCAGGGGAAATTTATCATATGGAATATCAGCTAGGGAAGAAGCCATTTTCAAGCTCATTCAGATTGTTGGCAGAATTCTTTTTCTGAGGTAGTAGAACAGAAGAACCTAGTTTCTTGCTGGCTCTCAGCTAGATTCTGTCCTCCCTCAGTTTCTAGAGGCCACCTCTAGTTCCTAGAGACTGACTACAGTTCCTTTCTTTGTGGATTTCAACAGTATGGCCACTTATCAGGCAGAGTCTTCAGATCAAGTCTGCTAACCAGATAGAGATTTATATAACATAAAGTATCATGGAAGTGACACTCTGCCATCTTATTACAGATCCCAGTCACACTCAAGAGGAGGGAGTTACATAAAAGCATAAATACCAGAGGGTAGATCACTGAGGTGTACTTTATAGTCTGACCCTTATACAATGAAGGTCAATCAATGGCTCAGACACCTTTAGAATCATATAATATCCAGTGGATCCATTACCTAAAACCCAGTTTTCCATTGGAAGGATACCAAGTAATCTATAAACATTCTTAAAATCCTTTCTAAGCAACACCAATAAAAATAAAAACAAGATAAATTTCATCATCTATCTCTTTCATTAGAATGTGAGCCCCATTGCAGAGATCCTTGTCTTTTTTTAAAAATTATTTTTATTAACATAATGTATTATTTGCCCCAGGGGTACAGGTCTGTGAATCATCAGGATTAACATTTCACAGCACTCACCATAGCCCATACCCTCCCCAATGTCCATAACCCAACCACCCTCTCCCTACCCCCCACCCCCCAGCAACCCTCACTTTGTTTTGTGAGATTAAGAGTATCTTATGTTTTTTCTCCCTCCCAATGCCATCTTGTTTCATTTTTTCCTTCCCTACACCCCACAACCCCTCACCCTGCCTCTCAAATTTCTCATATCAGAGAAACCATATAATTATCTTTCTCTGATTGACTTATTTCGCTCAGCATAATACTCTCTAGTTCCATCCTCATCATTGCAAATGTCTAGATTTAATTTCTTTTGATGCATGCCTAGTATTCCATTGTATGTATGTATATATATACATATATATACATACATATATATATATATATCACCTCTTCTTTATCCATTCATCTGTTGATGGACATCTAAGTTCTTTCCATACCTTGGCTATTGTGGACATTTCTGCTATAAACATTTGGATGTATGTGCCCCTTTGGCTCACTATATTTGTATCTTTAGGTAAATATCCAGTAGTGCAATTGCTCAGTTGGAGGGTAGCTCTATTTTCAACTTTTTGAGGAACTTCCATGCTGTTTTCCAGAGTGGCTGCACCAGCTTGCATTCCCACCAACAGTGTAGGAGGGTTCCCCTTTCTCCGCATCCTCGCCAACATCTGTCATTTCCCAACTTATTAATTTTAACCATTTTGACATGTGAGGTGGTATCTCATTGTGGTTTTGATTTGTATTTCCCTGATATCAGTTGATGTTGAGAACTTTCTCATGTATCTGTTGGCCATCTGAATGTCTTTGCAGAAATATCTGTTCATGTCCTCTGCCCATTTCTTGATGGATTATTTTTTTCTTTGGGTTTTGAGTTGGTAAGTTCTTTATAGGTTTTGGATACCAGCCCTTTATCTGATACGTCATTTGTGAATATCTTCTCCCATTCTGTTAGTTGTCTTTTAGTTTTGCTGACTGTTTCCTTTGCTGTGCAAAAGCTTTGCTCTTGATGAAGTCCTAATAGTTCATTTTTGCCATGGCTTCCCTTGCCTTTGGCAATGTTTATAGGAAGAAGTTGCTGTGGCTGAGGTTGAAGAGGTTGCTGCTTGTGTTCTCCTCAAGGATTTTGATGGATTCCTGTCTCACTTTGAGGTCTTTCATCCATTTTGAGTCTGTTGTTTTGTATGGTGTAAGGAAATGGTCCAGTTTCATTCTTCTGCATATAGCTGTCCAGTTTTCCCAACACCATTGGCTAAAGAGACTTTTTTCCATTGGACATTCTTTCCTGCTTTGTCAAAGATTAGTTGACCATAGAGTTGAGGGTCTATTTCTGGGCACTCTGTTCTGTTCCATTGATCTATTGTGTCTGTTTTTGTGCTAGTATAATTCTTTCTTGATGATGACAGCTTTGTAATAGAGCTTGAAGTCTGGAATTGTGATGCCACCAACTTTCAATTTCTTTTTCAATATTGTCTGGCTATATGGGGCTTTTCTGGTTCCATATAAATTTTAGGATTATTTGTTCCATTTCTTTGAAAAAATGATATTATTTTTATAAGGATTACATTAAATTTATAAATTGCTTTAGATAGCACAGACATTTTCACAATATTTGTTCTTCCATTCCATGAGCATGGAACATTTTTCCATTTCTTTGTGTCTTCCTCAATTTCTTTCATGAATACTTTATAGTTTTCTGAGTATAGATTCTTTGCCTCTTTGTTTAGGTTTATTCCTAGGTATCTTATGGTTTTGGGTGCAGTTGTAAATGGAATCAACTCCTTAATTTCTCTTTCTTTTGTCTTGTTGTTGGTGTATAGAAATGCAACTGATTTCTGTGTGTTGATTTTATATCCTGACATGTTACTGAATTTCTGTATGAGTTCTGGCAGTTTTAGAGTGGAGTCTTTTGGGTTTTCCACATAAAGTATCATATCATCTGCCAAGAATGAGAGTTTAACTTCTTCTTTGCCGATTTGGATGCCTTTAATTTCTTTTTGTTGTCTGATTGCCAAGGCTAGGACTTCTTGTACTATGTTGAATAGCAGTGGTGATAGTGGTCATCCCTGCTCTGTCCCTGACCTTAGGGGGAAAGCTCTCAGCTTTTCCCCATTGAGAATGATATTCGCTGCGAGTTTTTCATAGATGGATTTGAAGATATTGAGATATGTATCCTCTATCCCTACACTTTGAAGAGCTTTGATCATGAAAGTATGCTATACTTTATCAAGTGCTTTTTTAGCATCTATTGAGAGTATCATGTGGTTCTTGTTCTTTCTTTTATTAATGAATTGTATCACATTGACTGGTTTGTGGATGTTGAACCAATCTTGCAGTCCTGGAATAAATCCCACTTGGTCGTGGTAAATAATCCTTTTAATGTACTGTTGGACCCTATTGGCTAGTATTTTGGTGAGAATTTTTGCATCCATGTTCATCAAGGATATTGGTCTGTAATTCTCTTTTTTGATGGGATTCCCTGGTTTGGGTATCAAGGTAATTCCTCATAAAATAAGTTTGGAAGTTTTCCTTCCATTTCTATTTTTTGGAACAGTTTCAGGAGAATAGGAATTAATTCTTCTTTAAATGCTTGGTAGAATTCCCCTGGGAAACCATCTGGCCCTGGTCTCCTGTTTATTGGGAGATTTTTGATGACTGCTTCAATCTCCGTACTGGTTATGGGTCTGTTTGGGTTTTCTACTTCTTTCTGGTTCAGCTTTTGTAGTTTATATGTCTCTAGGAATGCATCCATTTCTTCCAGATTGTCAAATTTGCTGGCATATAGTTGCTCATGGTCTGTTCTTATAATAGTATGTATTTCATTGGTGTTGGTTGTGAGCTCTCCTCTTTCATTCATGATCTTATTCATTTGGGTCCTTTCTCTTTTCTTTTTGATAAGTCTGGCCAGGGGTTTATCAATCTTATTAACTCTTTCAAAGAACCAGCTCCTAGTTTTGTTGATTTGCTCTACTGCTCTTTTGGTTTCTGTTTCATTGATTTCTGCTCTGATCTTCATTATTTCTCTTCTCCTGCAGGGTTTAGGCTTTCTTTGCTGTTCTTTCTCCAGCTCCTTTAGGTGTAGGGTTAGGTTGTGTACTTGGGACCTTTCTTGTTTCTTGAGAAAGGCTTGTATGTATGGCTGTGTACTTTCCTCTCAGGACAGCCTTTGCTGTGTCCCACAGATTTTGAACAGTTGTGTTTTCATTTTCATTTGTTTCCATGAATTTTTGCCATTCTTCTTTAATTTCCTGGTTGACCCATTCATTCTTTAGTAGGATGCTCTTTAGCCTCCATGTATTTGAGTTCTTTCCAACTTTCCTCATGTGATAGAGTTCTGGCTTTAGAGCATTGTGGTCTGAAAATATGCAGAGAATGATCCCAATCTTTTGGTACCAGTTGAGACCTGATCTGGGACCCAGGATATAATCTATTCTGGAGAATGTTCCATGTGCACTTGAGAAGAATGTGTATTCTGTTGCTTTGGGATGGAATGTTCTGAATATATCTGTGATGTCCATCTGGTCCAGTGTGTCATTTAAGGCCTGTATTTCCTTGTTAATCTTTTGCTTAGATGATCTGTCTATTTCAGTGAGGGGGGTGTTAAAGTTCCCTACTATTATTGTATTATTTTGTTATTAATTTGTTTATATAGTTGGCTGCCCCATGTTAGGGACATAGATATTTAAAATTGTTAGATCTTCTTGTTGGGCAGACCCTTTAAGAATGATATAGTGTCCTTCCTCATCTCTTATTTTAGTCTTTGGCTTAAAATCTAATTGATCTGATATAAGGATTGCCACCCTAGCTTTCTTTTGATGTCCATTAACATGGCAAATCGTTTTCCACCCCCTCACTTTAGATCTGGAGGTGTCTTTGGGTCTAAAATGAGCTTCTTGAAGATAGTGTATCAATTTTTTTTTAATCCATTCTGATACCCTGTGTCTTTTGATTGGGGCATTTAGCCCATATACATTCAGGGTAACTATTGAAAGATATGAATTTAGTGCCATTGTACTACCTGTCTAAGGTGACTGTTACTGTATATGGTCTCTGTTCCTTTCCAGTCTGTTACTTTCAGGCTTTCTCTTTGCTTAGAGTACCGCTTTCAATATATCCTGTAGGACTGATTTGGTGCTTGCAAATTCCTTTAGTTTTTGTTTGTCCTGAAAGCTTTTTACCTCTCCTTCTATTTCCAATGACAGCCTAGCTGGATATAGTATTCTTGGCTGCATATTTTTCTCATTTAGTGCTCTGAAAACATCATGCCTGTCCTTTTTGGCCTTCCAGGTCTCTGTGGATAAGTCTGCTGTCAGTCTAATATTTCTACCATTGTATGTTACAGACCTCTTATCCTGAGCTACTTTCAGGATTTTCTCTTTGTCACTAAGACTTGTAAGTTCTACTATTAGATGATGGGGTGTGGACGATTTTGAGGGGGGTTCTCTGTGCCTTCTGGATTTTGATGCTTTTTCATTTGCCATATTAGGGAAATTCTCTATTATAATTTGCTCCTATATACCTTCTGCCCCCCTCTCCCTTCCTTCTTATGGAATCCCAATTATTCTAATATTGTTTCGTCTTAAGATATCACTTATCTCTCGAATTCTCCCCTTGTGGTCCAGTAGTTGTTTGTCTCTCTTTTGCTCAGCTTTTTTATTCTCCATCATTTGGTCTTCTATATCACTAATTCTCTCTTCTGCCTCATTCATCCCAGCAGTAAGAACCTCCATTTTTTATTGCATTAAAATTAATTGCCTTATTAATAGCTTTTTCAATTTCAACTTGGTTAGATTTTAGTTCTTTCATTTCTCCAGAAAGAGATTCTCTAATATCTTCCATTCCTTTTTTGATCCCAGCTACCTCCTTGATAATAATCATTCTGAACTCTAGTTCTCACATATTACCAATGTCTGTATTGATTAGATTCCTAGCCATCAATACAGCCTCCTGTTCTTTTTTTTGTGGTGAGTTTTTCCATTTTGTCGTTTTATCCAGATAAGAATATATGAATGAGAGATTAAAATACTAAAAGGGTGGCAAAAACTCCAGAAAAATATATGCTAAACAAATCAGAAGAGACCTGAAATTGGGTGTTAAAGAAAGGGGGGGATTAAAAGATAAAAAAGATAATAAATATATTTATTAACTTTTTAATAAATTCATATAAATTTATCTTTTTTATAAATTATATAATATACATATATAAAAATTATATTATATATATATATACATATATATATATATATATGACTGGTGAATAGAACAGAGCCATCCACTTGATTTCAGGTGTCTTCTGGTCTGTTAGAAGAAACTACCTCCCAAAATTTTAAAATAAGGGTAGACACATAGAAGGGATGGAATATGACTGTAAATATGAAAATTAAAAAAGATTCTAAAAAATGAATTGGTAAGTTGGTTGGAAAAAGAAATAAAAAGAGGAGAGAATGTGATCAGGCTGGAGCTAGATGTATGGTATATTTGATCTATTAGAAGAAATCATAACCCAGGACACCTGGGTGGTTCAGTGGGTTAAGCCTCTGCCTTCGGCTCAGGTCATGGTCTCAGGGTCCTGGGATCGAGCCCTGCATTGGGCTCTCTGCTCAGCAGGGAGCCTGCTTCCTCCTCTCTCTCTGCCTGCCTCTCTGCCTACTTGTGATTTCTGTCTGTCAAATAAATAAATAAAATCTTTAAAAAAAAAAAGAAGAAGAAGAAATCATAACCCAACATTTTAAAGAAGAAAATACCTATATGCATACAAAATAAGGTCACAAATGCATATATACCTATATGCATACAAAAATACCTATATGCATACAAAATAATACAAAATGCATACAAAAATAAGGTTAAATACAATGAAAGGATAAAATATGTCTATAACAATGAAAATTTAAAAATATTTTTTAAAAAGGATTGATAAGATAAAATAGTTTTAAAATGTTAAAAGAGGAAAGAGAAAAAGTTAAAAAAACAGAATAAGAAAAAAATAAAATTAAAAAAATGTAACTGTGCCAGACTAAAGGATCATGGGGAAAAAGTCATGAGTTCTATTGCATTTCTTTCCCCTAGCTCTGGTGTTCCGCAGTTCTCGTTAATAGGCGAACTTGTTCTTGGCTGGATGTTCTTGCTAATCTTCTAGGGGAAGGGCCTGTTGTAGTGAATCTCAAATGTCTTTTCCAAGGTGGAATTGCACTACCCTTGCCAGGGGCCAGGCTAAGTAATCTGCTCAGGTTCATTCTTAGGAGCTTTTTTTCCCTGATTGCTTTCCGTATAGCTTTGGAGGTGGAGAATGAAAATGACGGCCTCCCAATCTCAGCCCATAGGTGCTGAGAGCTTGGAGTCCCACTCCTCAACACACCCTCAGAGAAAAGCAGTCAGTCCCTCCCATCTCCCTGGTCTCCAGCCGTGCTTTGTGTTCACCCAGCCTGAGACTGAGCATTTTATCTCAGGTGCATAGCCCCCTTTGGCATCTCCAAATGCAGCATATTCCTGTGGTGTGCTCCTCCAATGCTTCCCCTGGAGGAGGAAGGTGAGTCTCCCCACCTCTGCCGCTTGTGGGGTCCCTGCTCAAAGACTGTGGCTGGTCCTGCCTTGGGTCATGATTTAAGGTAACCCTGAGCTGAGAGCTCACTCCTTGGCTCTGTCTCTGCAGCTGACTTCCCTGCTCTGATACCTGGGGGCTCTGCCATACTCAGATACCCCCAGTCTTTCAATGACCCCGTGGGACCTGAGACCATACTGTTCCCACGAGGGCTATACCCTCACTTAGCCTCTGGAGCAATGTCCGTCAGTGGAGCAGACTTCTAAAAGTTCTGATTTTGTGCTCCACTTCTCCACCACTTGCTGGGAGCTGGCCCCTCCTCCTATGGTTTATCTTCCTATCGCTTCAGATTCACTTCTCCACACGTCCTACCTTCCCAAAAGTGGTCAATTTTCTGTTCCTAGAATTGCTGCTCTTCTTCTCTTCTATCTCCTGTTGAGTTTGTAGGTGTTCAGAATGGTTTGATAACTATATACCTGAACTCCAGGGATCTAATGCTATTTTAGTTTCCTACTTCTCTGCCATCTTGCTTCCTCCTGATCCTTGTCTGTTTTGTTCACTGCTGTGAACAATATCAAGAACAGGGTGGAAACTAGGTATGCCATATTTGTGGGAGGAACAAATGAATGATTAGCCTGTTTTGCAAGAGGTATTGAGGAAGATGAATGTGTGTTGCAAAGAACATTCGGCTAGAACACTGAAACCTGAGTGTGGGAATTGTTCTTAATTGATCGGAGCCTACCAGCTGCCCTAGTCAAACTCTAGTCAAAACTCTTTTCCCTCAGAGGGAAATAGGAACAGGGAAAACCACGTCAAAGGGCTTTTCTAAGAATGAAGTAAATGAAATTGAGACATTTGGTTTTAGCTTTGACCTGTAAAGAGGTTGGAAGTTATCACTACCGTCCTTACAACAAGATAAAACTGAACAAATTGGGGAAATATGGCTTTTTTTTTTGACTCATCAGAGAACTGAAGTCCAGGCAAACTGCCACTCCCAAACCTGACAAGACAGATAGACCCTAAGAGTCATAGCTGAAACATGCTTACTTGGAGCAGAATCTGCAAGAGCCATAATGTTGTAGGAGCATTTTAATTTTGATGAATCTTTGAGGATGAGTGTGAATTCCCTTAAAAATGAGAGAACTGGAGTGCTGAGTTTTGGGGGCCCCCAAATTTTGTAAGTTTGACCTCTAGGACATACACCAGGTTCTCATGGCTAAGAACCAGGAGAGATAGTCTCATGGCTTTGCCAGGAGTAGGAGGTAAGTAATCCTTGTGAAAACACCCAGAGCCTTCATAACAAAGGCTGGCTCTTAGGAGAAAAGTACTTTATCAGAACCTTAAATAACCTGGACTTAGTGGCTTTCCCCTACTCCAGACATCTCTAGCTTTCCTGTTCACCTAAGAGGGAAAATGGTAAGCAACACTGTGGCAGTCACAGCCCAGGAACACAGATCCACTAAAAGTCTGGGACAAAAGATTGTAGAATACTTCCCATTCCCCACACTTACCCCCCATACCAATAAGGCTACAGCATAATAATAGGGGATTGCAGCTAAGAGAACTGCAAATAAAAATAGACTCTGTCTAAGGAAGACTTCTTAGGAAAACCCAGAGACAACAGGAACACAAAAACAGGGACCCTAGACCTGAAGAGACCTCTCATCAAAGATTATATACAAATGGGAAATAAGCAAATGAAAAAATATTTAACATCAGATGTCATTAGGAAAGTGCAAAGTAAGCAATGAAATATAGCTTCATACCTATTAGAATGCCTAAATTCCAAAACATCTGACCATGCCAAACACTGGCAAAGATGCAAAGCAACAGGAACTCTCATTCATTGCTGGTGGGAATGCAAAGGAGTACAGCCATTTAGAAGACAGTTTGTCCATTTTTTACAAAGCTCAACATAGCCTTACCATATGTCCAACAATCAGGCTTCTAGGTACTTACCCAAATGAGTTGAAAGCCCTACACACAAATGTTTATAGCAGCTTGATTCGTAATCATAAAAACTGGGTGCAAGAATTCTAGGGAAGAGGAGGGACAGTTGTATAAGAAGATGAAACTATTCTTTCCAATACTTCAATTGTGAATACATAAGTTATGCATCTTTCAAAACCATTGAACTTTAATAAACAATGCATGTAAATTAAGAAAAAAAATAACGTAGCAGTTCAAGAGAATCCTAGCCATTGATTTTAAGTAGATAACTCCTGTGCCCCTTTCTTTCTACCTCCTATCAATGATTCTCATGTTGAGATATGAGCTGAAATCTTAATGACTTGGAGGAAATATTTTTTGTATGTCTCTTTTGTAAGAAAGTGGCCCATTTTAAACTTAAATTTAAAGACTACCCTATACCATGCTCTCTCTTAGAAAAACCCTAAATTCTTTCTCCATTGTTTTTGTTATGGTTTCCCCCTAATAAAACAGAAAAGGAAACAATGGAGAAAGGAAATGCAAGTCCTAGCGTTGTAAATAAGCACTGGAGTAGCAAAGTGTACATTTTAGGGCAAATGATAAAAAAGCAGTATTCCTGTTGGGATCAGTTTGGGAAAGGGCAAAGATTGATTACTTAGTGGTGAGTTGGAGGATGAGTTCCAGCAGATAAGCCCCACTTCTATAAATTATCAGTCAGTGCCCATGAATGAGTAAAGTGAAGTTGCAGAGTGGCACAGTGTTGGCTTGCTTGTCAACCATCAGGCACATCCTCTCAATGACCTATTCCAACACAGGCTCATACCTCATCTGTTGACACCATGGAGCTGGCACTGATGAAGGTACTCTTCTGCCTAAATGATTTGCCTATTTCCTACCTGTCCCATAGTCCATTGGACTCAAATTAAAGGAAAATAACCTGACTTACGCTACCCTCTAGTGAATAGCATTTTATTACCAAAGCAATGAGAAAAATGTATCATTTCCATCAATAATGACTTTTACCATTCTTTTAAGATATCAGCAGAGAAAATCAACATGACCCTGGGAATTTACAAACCAGTTTGTGGAATGATTTACAGATATATGGAATGAGGAGAAAGATCTATGGAATAATGTAACTTGGTGTAGTACTATTTTCAGATCACTTTTTGTTGTAAATGACAGGATACAAGCTCAAATTCATTTAGGCACAAAAGGGAATATTGGACCTCTGGACTTGGCTATGCCAGGGGTCCAAAAGTGCCACCTGGAATCTACCAATCTCTTGGTTCTACTTCACTGTGTGTCTCTTGAATGGCTTCTAGAACTTTATCTTCTTTTAGTTTAGTAACTGCAGATGAAGGAATGTATTTTTTTTTCAGTAATTGAGAAAATTTGAGTCTTATCATGCTTGTTTAGATTATGTGCAATCCCTGAATCTATCTCTATGGCCAGTAAGAAGAAATTCACTGACTGACAAGGTCTAGGTGGTTTATCTAGCCGAGTATTGAAGTAGGTCGGCATTATCTATATACTAAGATTGGGAGTTTTCAAAATGAAAATAGGGTGCTCTAACTAGATGAGGAAGAAATGGATGCTGCATGAGTAGAGCAACAGAATCTTCTCCTATGACCATAGAACCATTGTGTGTAGTATCATGCGGCCCAACTCAGTGACTTTCAGGCTTGTCACAGTAATAGCCTCAAAGGTAAACTTACTTTGTGCATGATATAGAGGCTTTCTTTAGTCTGAATCTAGTGTGCAGCCTATTCCAGAGCTAGCTGGCTAATTTCCAGCCCACAACATTAACTTTTTATTTTTTTTTCAATTTTTAAAGATTTTATTTATTTATTTGAGATAGAGTGAACATGAGCAGGGGGAGAGTCAGAGGAATAAGAAGACTTCCCACTAACCACAGAGCCAAAGGTGGGGCTCAATTTCAGGACCCCAAGATCATGACCTAAGCTGAAATCAATAGTTGGTAGCTTAACTGACTGAGCCACCCAGGAACCCTGACATTAACTTTTTAATTTACAGACTCTCATTCAACTTCCAAGTTCAAGTCAAGGGGTTGATTTTTATCTTATATAAAAACCCCTAAGTCCCTGGTCACTATAGTAGCAATGGATAGAGCTTGCAAATTTGGTTCTTCAGACTTAGCTGCCTTAACTGATTGCCTTATTTTTGGTGCCTCTACTATGGTCCTAACTTCTTTTTCTTTCCTGTCTCCCACACACCAGAACTCTGAAATAAAATTTAAAAATGTCCATTGATAAGAAGATCTACCATTGATGCCTATAGAATGAAAATATCACCATGGGGTTTGGAAGAGATCTCCATTTTTGCTTATTTCTTCAACTGCCTTTATTACATGGATCCACTGTCACTTTATTATTTTAGTAAAAAACATATAACATATTTACCATCTTAACCATTTTTAAGTGCACAGTACTGTTGAGTAATAGCTCTCTATGAATTTTTTATTTTACAAAACTTTATGCCCTCTGCACAAAACTCTGTTTCTTCTTTTCCCCCTCCTCATAGCCTTTGGCAAACACCATTCTACTCTCCAGTGTCTCTTATAAGGGCCCTCTTGCCTATTCATGTGAGAAATAATTGAGGGACCAGGAATGCTTAATTTGGACTACAGCATGCCTAAGGGACCTGAGAGCTATTCTTATGCATCAAATATCTGCCATGCATGTCTTCTGAATAGACAGCTTCAGATATGATTAGGAAGCAAATAGGATATGAATGATTTTAAAAAAGTATATTCTGGATTATTCCAGTGTCTGGCAAAAAGGTCAGATACTGGAAGGTACAAAAGGAAAGAAGTTAGGCTCACTTAAGAAGGCATTTTGTAGCAGAGCTGTTTTACTATGGGATGTGATTCTTCTGGGGGAATGGAATTCTACACCATTACAGATGTTAAAATATAAGCTCCTAATAAGACAGAATAATTCTTGAGAAGGTCATCCAGGTATCACACAAGGATTAACTTAAATGTTCCCTTTATTCTCTTCTAACAGTGGAATTTCTCTATGGTTTTGGAAGAGAAAGACTATGATTTATTAGCTACTTGGCATGACATAAATACAAAATTCAGTGTTTTATATGAGATCCAGGAAAGTTGAAAATTCAAACTATCTTGTGAACATACTCAACTGAAGTATACACCATCAAAATTTAAAATACATATGGGATATAAAAGGATTCCTTTCATTCCTGGCTATAATGGTGTATCAAAACCCACCACAGGGACGCCTGGGTGGCTCAGTTGGTTAAGCAGCTGCCTTCGGCTCAGGTCATGATCCCAGCGTCCTGGGATCGAGTCCCACATCGGGCTCCTTGCTCGGCAGGGAGCCTGCTTCTCCCTCTGCCTCTGCCTGCCTCTCTGTCTGCCTGTGCTCGCTCCTGCTCTGTCTGACATAAATAAAAAAAATCTTTAAAAAAAAAAAAAAAGAAAGAAAGTTCTAAAAAAAAAAAAAACCCACCACAAACAACTATAATACTGGCAAAATTTATTAACTGACTTCATTCATACATTGGGCACTAGGAAATGCTGGAATATAATGCCTGAGAGAAGGGAAGTAAGTGAAATGTGTACTACAATTTCCCTGGATAAATGCCTACAGATAATTTTGAGCCACGCCGCAGGGAAGAATGAATGAACAGGGCATGAAGAACTTGCTGAATAGAGGATGCAGAGATCAAAATTCAAGGAGGCCAAGTCTTATGGAAGTGTAGGTAGAACTCTGAAAAAGAACAATGCAAAAAAAAAAAAAAAAGCCTCTAGAAATCTACATAAGAATCCTCTTGAGTAATTGCTAAGTAATAAGCTATCCTGAAAGGTGAAACCACAGAGATGAACAAATAAGAATCACAGAGCATTAAGGTGAACCAGACTCAAATCTCATAGAGGGTCAAGAGGTATTCAAGCTTCAACTGTCCAGAATGGAGGGTCCTTTGTGATGTCCCAGATCAATGAGTTAATTCCAAAAATTTCATATTGTAGGAGAAAAGCAGAACTATCCTCGAGTGAAACCTACTCTAGCCCTAGATCCATATTAAAAAAAAAAAAATCTTAAATCACACCATGATGGGATCATATGGATCAACAAGCAATCTGTCTAACAGAAAAAAGCACAGTGCTCTTTAATTCTAGATACACAGCAATGTAATATTCATAAAATCGAGCTACCAGACAAGTCAAAAAGCAAGTAAAGGCATTCCATAACAGAAGACAGATCAGTCATTAAAAATGGACTCATCAAGGAAGAACTAAATAAATGGAAAGATATTCCATGTTTAATATTATCAAGATGTCCTTTCTTCTCAACTTGATCTATAGATTCAGAGCAATCACAATAAAAATCTCAGCAAGTTCTTTTGTAGCTATTGACAATGTTATTTTAAAGTTTATATGGAAAGACAAAAGGCCCAGAATAGCTAATACAATATTGATAAAACAAAGTTGTATTGATAATACAATATTGATAAAACAAAGTAGGAAGATTGACACTTACCTGACTTCAAGACTTACCATAAAGTACAGTAATCAAGACAGTGTGATATTGGTAAAACAATAGATCAAGAGGATAGAATAGAAAACTAATATAATCATAAATCTAGTCATAACACAAATATACTCAACTGATCTTTGATAAAGGAACAAGCACAAGAAAATGGAGCAAGATAGGCTTTTCAACAAATGGTACTAAAACAACTAAATCAGCATACAAAAACATGAATCTTGACAAAAAATTAATGCACAATAGACATAGGCCTAAATATAAAACAGAAAACTATAAAACTCCTAAAAGATATTTTTAGAGAAAATCTAGTTGGGTACAGCAATGCATTTTTAGATACAATACCATAAACATGATCCATTAAAGAATTGATAAGGGGGAATTCATTAATATAAAAAACCGGTGTTCTGTGAAAGACAATGTCAAGAGAATGAAGCATAAGCCACAGAGTGAGAGAAAATATCTGCAAAAGACACATCTGATAAAGGACTGACACCCAAAATATATAACAAGTGCCTAAAACTCAAGAAAGCAAAAATTCAATTATAAAATGGACCAGAGACCTAAACAGATGCTTCACCAAAGAAGACCGACAGGTAACAAATAAGCATACGAAAAGATGCTCCATATCATGTGTCATCAGGGAAATGCAAATTACAAATAACAATGAGATTTCACTACACATTTATTAGAATGGCATCACTTTGGAAGATATTTTGGCTGTTTCTCACAAAGCTAAACATGCTCTTACCATGTGATTCAACAATCACACTCCTTGGTATTTATCTAAAGGAGTTGGAAACCTGTATCTGAAAAAATAAATAAATAAAAATAAATAAATAAAACCTGTATCTGCACAAAAATCCAGAACAAGCTTTATGCATCATTGTCAAAACCAGGAAGCAACCAAAATGTCCTTCAATAGGTGAATGGATAAAATATGGTACATCCAGGCAATGACATATTCTTCAGTGCTAAAAAGAAATGAGCTCTCAAAGCCAGAAAAAGACATGGAGGAATCTTAAATGCATATTACTAAATGAAAGAAGTCAATCTGTAAAATCTACATACTATATGATTGCAACTATATAACATTCTGGAAAAGGCAAACAATGGAGACAATAAAATGATCAATAGTTGCCAAAGGTTGGGAATCAGGAAGGATGAACCAATTGAGCACAGAGGATTTTTAGGGTAATGAAGGTATTCTGTATGTTTCTATAATGATAGTTACATGCCAGCCATCACATACTTGTCTAAACCCGTAGAATACACAATACCAAGAGTGAACTATAATGTAAACTATGGACTTTAGGTAATAATAAGGTGTCAGTGTAGGTTCAAATTGTAACAAATGTTTCACTCTGGTGCAAGATAGTGATAATGGAGAAGCCATGCATATGTAGAGGCAGGAGGTATATGGAAAATCTCTATGCCTTCCTCTCAATTTTGCTATGAACCTAAAGCTATTATAAAAATTTTCAGTCTGAATTTTTTTGAAAATCCAGAAATGACAGAGATCATAGAACTAGCTCAGTGGGATGTAAAAACAGCTTTTATGGATATGTGAAAGTTTTTGAAGATTAGCATGAGAAAAAGAAATGATATATAGAAGAACCAATGGTACATCTAAAAATAAAAAATAAAATATCTGAATTGAAAAATTCACAGCATGGAATTAATTTGAGATTAGAGTTTATGAAAGAAAATATGATCTAACTTCAATAAAGAACAGTAGAATTTATCCAAACTGAAACATAGAGATAAAGGGAAAGACTGCAAGAACTTTGCCTCGGTGACCTGTGGAGCAATACCAACTGGTACAACATACATATAACTTGAATCTCAGAAAACAAGGAGGAAGTGGAGAAAAATATTTGAAAAAGTAATGATCAAATTGTCCAATATTTGATGCAAACTGTAAACACAGAGGTTATACAAAACCACACCAAGGGACATCCTAATCAAATGACAAAGAAAAAAATAACCTAAAATCACCAGGATATTAAAAGACACTTGAATTACTAGGAACAAAGATCAGGACTGCCATAAAGAGAACAGACACAGCAAAAACAGAACAAAGGTTAAGAACTACTGAAGGTGTCTTACAGAGAATGCATGTGAGAAGATAGTGGTGCAAAGCTGTCACGTGTCTGTGAGGAAAATCTGATAACCTAAAATTCTATATCCAGCCAAGAAAAAAAATCCTCCAAAAATCAAGGTGAAATAAAACATTTTTGTACATCAAATGCTTAAGGAATTTCATACCAGCAGATTCATACCATGAAGGATATTTTAAAAGTTCTTTAGGCTGAAGGAGGTAACACCAGAGGGACTCCTGGGTTTACATAAGTAAATGAAGATCACCACAAATGGTGAATATAAAGATCATTTTCTCTCATTTTTAAGTGTCTGTAAAAGAAAAGTAACCATTGAAAACAACAACAGCAATGCATTGTGGGGTTTACAATATATGTAGAAAAATGCATGACGAGAATATCTCAAAGAACAAGAGGAGAATAATTAAAGAATATTCCTATAAGGCTTATACATTTTTACATCTTGGATTCATATCGCAAACTCTGAAGCACCAATTAAACTGGCAGAGGGGATGGAATAGAATAAATGAACCTGATAAAACACAAGGGAAAAGAGAAAAAAAAAAAAAGAAGAAGAAGAAGAAGAAGAAAAAAGCCCAGACAGATGCATGATAAATAGGAGACAAAAGATTATAGACTTAATCCTATTCGTATTTGGAAATCATGAATTTAAATGATATAGATATTCTAGTTGGAAGGCAGAGATTTCTCAGACTGGACAAAAAGGAGTTCTAACTGTAAACTGTCTACAGTAAAACCATTTAAAATATAAAACCATGGAGAGCTGTTGATAAGGAGATAAAGTTAGTGCGATTCATGTTTTTCATCTTGATTATGCTGTTAGTTTCACAAGCACATAGCTCAGACCCTTCTGTTTATACATTTAAATGGGTGCATTTTATTGCATATAATTTATATTTCATTATACAAGTTACATTATAACATGGATGATACAATATGTCATTGAATTTTGAAATACTAAAGTTGATTTATAAAAAAATGAAATCCATTTTAAAATATAGTTATGATCATAGATATTCTGGTTTCATGGAGCCAAACACCATCCCAGTCTCTAGGGAAATTTGTCATATGGCCTAGTAGCCCTTAGCACTTTCAGGAATATTCTTATTTCCTCTCTGGCCCTAGAACAAGAACACTAACTTTTCTCAGGATTAGAGCTGAGGAGGACTGACCCATCCATCTACATTCTGCCTCTGCTCTGGCATAACACTCCCATTTACACAGGGCTTCTCCTGAAGAGAGCGTGATCAAGCTATTTGCCTACACAGCACTTTGGTCTTGCTCCAAGCTCGGTAAGCACAATGAGCAAGGTAAATGGCTAGAGTTCAGGAGTTCCTAAAGACCAAGAGAGCCACAGAACCCAATAAATGATGCTCAAGTGTAATGTCAGGGCCTCATTCTTTCTGTTATACCTTTAATTCCAAGCAAGGTCTGCATCCTTAAGCCATGCCTGTTCCACCATGAAAAATCTAAGTGAATTAATTAAATGAATTCAGTATAGTGTGGTTTAGAAAGTCATTTATAACCAGTTTGGTTTGAGACTTGTTTGCAATACTGTTGATAACTTTACACTTCTTTCCCCCAAAGGTAAAAGGACTTCCGTTGAGCTTGTTTCTCTCAATAGCCTAAAATCTTTCACTGGTTACGTTGCTGGGTTAGTATATTGCCTTTCCAATCATAAACCATTTTCTTTTTTATTAACTAATGTACTCTAGGAGACTTATGTATTAAAGTTGTTTCCTATCTGGATTTTAAGCTCCTAGAGACCCCTTGCAAGTCTGAATTCTGCAACACATTCCCAGCAGGGCTCCATTTTTTTGCTGCGTCTTAGAAGTATAACAGGCCGAAACACTCAGCAAGAACTTTGCTTTCTTGTAGTAGTTCGCTGACCTTTAATGTCACTGACAGTGAATCTTCTAGAGCAGTTTCCCAGCGTGTGGTAAACGATTTACGAATGAGAAATACCTGATTTCAGATGCCACACAGATCACTTTTTAAAAAATTCTTAATAGTTCTTTGTTTTTGTATACATTATAAAATATACAGGCAGAACATAAATTTCTTCATTTTTAAAGACAAGGCTTGAGGGAGATATAGATTTGAAAATAGAAATGTAAGTAAAATTTTTAATTAATAAATGGGGGACACAAATGTTCCAAAAACCATAGAGGTGATGTGGAGAGGCTTGGATTTTTGTGGGTGGGGGAAACGACTTTATGGCACAAGTTAGGGTGATTCATTACATTCCCTGACTTGTAAGAATATGTTACATACCCGCCATCTGCCTCACTTTTCCTCCCTCCATGCTTCCTCCCTCCATGCTGAGGGTACACACAGCTCCCCTCCTTGGCCACAACTGTGCTCACACACACACACTCTAATGGTAAACAGTCCAGCGGGCCAGTGTTAAATGACAGAAATGACTTTCTTCTGAACCCAAGGTGCTCTAGGTGTGGAGCTCACACCTAGACTCCAGTTTATCTAGTGGAGGCTCCAGCAAATGAATTTCAGGATGTTTGCCCTGATTTATGAGCTTAAAGACTACGTCATGACTAAGAAATAAGTGTCATTTATCAGCTTTCTGGAGTCAATGGCAGACAGTTGGAGTGAGAGCTGCCTCCTAAGCCGCATAAGGAAATAGCTCCCACCTACTCAGGCAGGAACACTGTTCACCTATAGCCGGAAACAGGGACTTCATCACACTTCTCACCAAATACTTCTTCTGCCAAGTGATTTTTCAGTTCCAGTTGGGAATCTAAAAAAAAAAAAAAGGACATGTCAAAATTAATGTTGAGAATTGGTGTTATGAATAAAAAATTGTGCCAAATTAGCACTTCAAATTTAATTTTATGTGCAGCGTGCTGCCAACCAACTTGGAACATCCGCAGGTTGTTGAGAAATAGTTACAAATGGCAAATAGCTTCCTTCACCGCCTTCTCTTCCCCTCGCCCCTATGGCATCTCCTCTGGGAGACACAGGGATACTGGGTCTGTGTGGGTGTTGGAGCAGGTGGGAGGATGACAGGCATCAAAGGGGCCTGGGGTGACTGTAGAAAATGGTTAGATTGTTTGTATTTGCATTTCACATGAAGAATTTTCGGCGCCCAGATTTTAAACACTAGGAACTGCTTAAATTCAGATCCCCATACTTGAATTCACATTCCTTGGGACAGCAGTGATTAAAAAAAGAAAAAAAATCAGCCTGTTTCTATTACCTGTTCTATCCAAGAACCTGCAAGAACAATAATGTACAGTGTTTCTCTAAGTTAAAAAGAAATTTCAACTTTTTAAACTTTTTTGAAAAGTCAAAAAAATAAGTTAACTTTTGCACCATTTTGAAATGGGCTCTGATTTGTGTCACTGGGGACCTACCATCTTTTTCTGTGTCCCCTACATTCTGACTCCAAATCAAGTGACTCTTTGATAATGTCACATCTTGGCTGAATTGTATGAAGTTGATCCATCGAAATGGGGCTTTTATTCTTCTAAGGTGGACTGCAAAATACTTTTCCTATGTTTTAAAAGACTTTATTTTTAAGTAATCTCTACACCCAACGTGGGGCTTGAACTCACAACCCCAAGATCAAGAGTCACACACTCCACTGACTGAACCAGCCAGGTGCCCCTACTTTTCCAATTTTAACCACCCCCATCTTCAGGCTGGTCTGGTTTATTAGATCATGCATTATATGCTATACATTTTATATTCATACAACTGTCCATTTTGAAAGAATCTGAGAGGAGGGGTGCCTGGGTGGCTCAGTGGTTTCAGCCTCTGCCTTCGGCTCAGGTCATGATCTCAGGGTCCTGGGATTGAGCCCCACATCTGGCTCTCTGCTCAGCGGGGATCCTGCTTCCCCCTCTCTCTGTCTGCTTTTCTACCTACTTGTGATCTCTCTCTCTGTCAAATAAATAAATAAAACCTTAAAAAAAAAAAAAAGAATCTGAGAGGACATCTGGTTACCCTCCTTTGCACAAGGGAAGCTGTGTAGCAGAGAGGAGTCAATTCCCCATGCTCACAGAAAGCCATTCAGGAATTCTGGTCTTTCCTGCCTTTGCCCTAGGCCAGGATGATTTCCATGCCATGCCTCTGTCTCAGCAGGGGTGGGATCTGTATGCAAGATCTGCTTTGTTCCCTCTAGAAAGAATATCTTGAATGCTTGGTGACCTCATTATTTTGCACACTTGCTTCAAAGTTCCTCTTAAAATGCTAATGTATTTTCTTGTCAATCCACCAAATGTCCAGACTCCTGTTCTGCTGTGGGTCCTGGAGTCTAACTGCCTGAGGACTGCTGGTGTGAATTTTGTCCTCTCTTGATGGACCGCAGTGGACTGAGAGCTGAACGCTGGCTGAGCAGTGTGTACAGTGGAATATAAAAAGGGAAGGAGCTGTTCACAGGCTGGGAGATAATCCAGTTCCTCTTGTGGGGGCAGAAGAACCAACAAGCAAATTACTCAGAGGAAGCTTAGCCACAGGCAATACTCTAGAAGCCAAGTGAGCCACCTATTTATTCATTTATTCATACAAAAAAATATTATTGAGCACCTCTTATATGATAACTATGATGCTTATCTTATATGATAACTATGATATGGAGAATGCAGAAGTAAATAGTTCATATATTCTTATCCTTAAAATTGAATTAGGAGGCCACACTGGAAAACAATTTGGGAAGAAGTACTGTCAAAAATAGAACAAGTTAATGTGTCAGGCATAGTGCTAAATATATTTACATATATTAGCTTATTTAAATTCTTATAGTGGATATATATTTTCCATTTTAGGGATAAAGGTACTAAACCTGGGTAAGTTTTAAGTAACTAGCCCAGTCAGTGCCTGGGTGGCTGAGCATCTGACTCTTGATTTTGGCTCAGGTGGTGAGCTAGGGTCATGGGATCTCACCCTGCTCCAGGCTCCAGTCAGTGGGGAGTCTGCTTCTCTCCTTTTCCCTCTCCGTCTCTCCCTCTCCATGCCTTCTCTCTCTCTCTCTCTCTCTCTCTCTCTCTCTCTCTCAGATAAAGAAATAAATCTTGAAGTAACTGGCCCAAACTTAAGTATGAGAGCCAAAAGTCAACTTCAGGATTTTAAGTAACAGTCAAACTCTGGCCCAGGAAGGCAGCACAGAAGGCATGAAGTGAATCAGAAGTTGTTTATGATCTGAGTAGATGAAGATGAAATCACTGAAAGGAAGAAGGAACAGAGAACTCAATGATTTAGGAAGCTTATGATTTATGCCAAAGTCCCATCTGTTATGCCCAGATCATAAGACCACCACCAAAAAGACCACTGAGAGCCAGATGTCCCGAAATGCAAAAGCAAGGCTTTATTCAGGCGGGCTGCAGCTCAGACCTCGTCCTACACACCGACGCAGTGGAGTCCAGGAGGAGGCGCCCGCTGGAATTTTACAGAGATTATATAGGCAATTTTACATGCAAAAAGTACATAGTCACATAGTTACATGTGTAGGTGACCTTGAAAATGATTGGTGTCTGAGGTGACTTAAGCTGTGTTGTCCGAGGAGGGTTGGTCAGTTAGGAAAAACTGCTGACAGGGGGTTTTCCTTACTGGTTGTTTTTCTATCCTTTGTTAGCATATAGGGCAATAACCCCGATTGGCTCGCACTTGGTCCCTTCTTTACATATGGAGAATCACCCTCTATTGGTTCATGTCCGATTCCTTATTTGCATATGTAGTAACCATTTCTATTGGTTCTTGTCCCATCCTTTATTTGCATATGTAGGAACCGCTTTGGAATGTCTCAGCTTAATGTAAACAGCAAAAGGGCTGCCACCTTGAATGGCATCACTTTGGCCCTTCATTCCCCCCTTGACTTATGGACATGAAGCACAATCCTGTGGTTCAGGCCCGAAGCTTAATTCCAACAATTCTTTGTCTGGAAGAGGTATATATCTAGTTTGCTGTACCATTAATTGTATGGTATTCAGTCTGTCTCTCATAAACTTTACCAATTTGTTCAGAATGCAAGGGCCAAATGTTAACAACAGAATAATAATTACCAAGGGTCCCAATAAAGTAGATATTAACGTGGTAAGCCAAGGTGAGCTATTAAACCAGGATTCAAACCAGCCTTGTTGTGCTTCCCGTTCTTTTTTTTTTCATTTTAGTAGGCCTTCTCTGACTTTGGCCATGGAATCTCTAACTACTCCTGTGTGGTCTGCATAAAAGCAGCATTCTTCCCCTAGGGCAGCATATAGACCCCCTTGGTGGAGGAATAAGAGGTCAAGGCCTCTTCTATTTTGGAGTACCACTTCGGACAGGGAGGTGAGGGATTTTTCTAAATGACTGATGGAGTTTTCTATTCTTTCAAGGTCCTCATCTATGGCTGCCCTTAGGGAGGTTATCCCTGTCTGTTGGGTAGTTAGGGCAGCTATGCCTGTTCCAGCCCCCACAGCGCCTAAACCAAATAGGGTTGTGACTGTTAGAGAAGTTACAAGTTCTCTTTTGGCCATTAGGTGGTTATCTGAGCCCCAGTGGGAATACATTCTTTCCTCAGGGTGATATAGAATGCAGGGCATAATGGTGACCAAAATGCAAAATTCCCTGGAAGCATTAAAGACTGCTATTGAGAGGCAAGGGGTTAGGCCAGTCCCAGAACATATCCACCACCCATTGTTTCTTGGGACAAGCCATTTGATATTATTAAGGTGTGGATTCGTCTCTATGTGGGCGCAGGAGTCTTCTTTGTTAGCCGGCACTGTCCCTAGGCAGAGTCCTTGGCCCTGTACAGACTGTAGGGTCAGGCCGACTTTACGGTCCTGCCAGGGGCAATAGGAGGAGTTTGATTCTGTGGAGGTGTTATAAGTGCTATTGAGACCTATAGCTTCATAAAAAGGGGGCCTAACATCGTAGCATAGCCAACAGGAGGATGTGGAGTTTGGGTTGGTGGCATTGAGGACTTTATATGTCGTAACCAATAGTTTCCATAAATGGGTCTTCATCTATAGGTACTGGGTTAGTGGGATCTAGGGGTACGCTAGGGAGTGAACTACTTTTGGGGGTTGTAGGGGTTGTCTGTGGGAATGAAGGTTTGGGCCCCGGGGTCTTGGTCTCTGAGTTTAGCACTTTGTTGGGCCCTATCGCATGGGGTTTACTAAATGGTTTCATTAGTCGTCTGAGGAGAAGTAGGACTCCATTGTCATAGCCGTCCTGGTGAAGCTGGAGTCCCCAAAAATGTCCTACTTCCCAATTTGTGTCCCGTTTCCCAGCCTCTGTAAATGAAAGTTTGATCGGATTACAGCTACGGCTGGTTGAGCATGAGGGGCATGTGAAGTTTAGTTGGACTTTGATGAGGCCGGGATGGTCTCTGGACAGCCAACTGCATGTCCCAGTTTGTTCGCAACCCCATGATTTACAGAAGTAGTCCGTCCAGCCACCACACTGGGGATTGGGATTGTGGTTAGACTGGGAGGGGACCGGACATATATAAAAACATGTACTTTGGAGAGCCATTTTGGCATTCATGGAGCCACATCCCGGTACTCCTATTCTGCCTTGATGCCAGGGATCCTGACTGAATAATTCACATAAGTCAAAGATCAGTTCAGGCCACCAGGTTTCTTTAGGGTATGGCCCTGACTGTTGGGATATTACCTTATGACAGCTTGGGGTGATGAGTTGCCAGGTTACATTAACTGGTTGATGGGGATTGGATCCTGAGGTTACGGCTGACAAGGGTATTAGAAGGAGTCCCAAGAGTGCCTTGCAAAAAATTAGTCCCTGGGTCGAAACCATACTTAGTCCAATTTTCTTTTCTTGAGGCGAAGGCGAAGCAGCTGGGTTGGATGCTTGCAGACCTCCCATATTTCACCATGGTAGTTTTCCTCCAGGGCGAAGGGGTCCGCTGGTCTGGCGTGGGAGTGATGGACCCAAGTGGTGATGCTGTCCACCTTGACGGCAGTGGGTGTAGTCAGCAGCACCACGTAGGGTCGCTTCCACCGCGGTTGCAATGACCTCGGGTTATGCCATCGGACGAACACCCAGTCCCCTGGTCTTCAGCCGTATTGTAGTCCCATCCTGGTCGGGTCTCAGGAAAATAGGCAGCAATCTGGGTAGGATCCGTGATGGGCGCTCCGGTGGGGCCGGGGACGAGTCTCCGGGCCGCTTCCTTGATACGATCCCTCTCCTCCATGGTGAAAAGGACCTGTAAAAGCTGGTTACAATCATCCCAAGTGGGC
>RCUC01146803.1:0-159155 GCA_003697995.1 Taxidea taxus jeffersonii | reverse complement strand
TTTTGTTATTAATTGGTTTATATAGTTGGCTGCTCCCATGTTAGGGGCATAGATATTTAAAATTGTTAGATCTTCTTGTCGGACAGACCCTTTGAGTATGATGCAGTGTCCTCCTCATCTCTTATTATACTCTTTGGCTTAAAATATAATTGATCTGATATAAGGATTGCCACCCCAGCTTTCTTCTGATGTCCATTAGCATGGTAAATTGTTTTCCACCCCCTCACTTTCAATCTGGAGGTGTCTTCAGGTCTAAAATGAGTTTCTTGTAGGCAGCATATTGATGGGTTTTGTTTTATTATCCATTCTGAAACCCTGTGTCTTTTGATTGGGGCATTTAGCCCATTTACATTCAGGGTAACTATTGAGAGATATGAATTTAGTGCCATTGTATTGCCTGTAAGGTGATTGTTACTGTATATTGTCTCTGTTCCTTTCTGATAATACTTTTAGGGTCTCTCTTTGCTTAGAGGACCCCTTTCAATATTTCCTGTAGAGCTGGCTTGGTGTTTACAAATTCTTTCAGTTTTTGTTTGTCCTGGAAGCTTTTAATCTCTCCTTCTATTTTCAATGATAACCTAGCTGGATAAAGTATTCTTGGCTGCATGTTTTTCTCGTTTAGTGCTCTGAATATATCATGCCAGTTCTTTCTGGCCTGCCAGGTCTCTGTGGATAAGTCTGCTGCCAATCTAATATTTTTACCATTGTATGTTACAGACTTCTTGTCCAGTGCTGCTTTCAGGATTTTTTCTTTGTCGCTAAGACTTGTAAATTTTACTATTAGATGGTGGGGTATGGACCGATTCCTATTGATTTTGAGGGGTGTTCTCTGCACCTCCTGGATTTTGATGCTTGTTCCCCTTGCTATATTAGGGGAATTATCTACAATAATCCTCTCCAGTATACCTTCTGCTCCTATTTCTCTTTCTTCTTCTTCTGGAATCCCAATTATTCTAATGTTGTTTCGTCTTATGGCATCACTTATCTCTCGAATTCTCCCCTCGTGGTCCAGTAGTTGTTTGTCTCTCTTTTGGTCAGCTTCTTTATTCTCTGTCATTTGGTCTTCTATATCACTAATTCTGTCTTCTGCCTCATTTATCCTAGCAGTAAGAGCCTCCATTTTTTATTGCACCTCATTAATAGCTTTTTTTATTTCAACTTGATTAGACTTTAGTTCTTTTATTTCTCCAGAAAGGGCTTTTATTTCTCCTGACAGGGTTTCTTTCATCTTCCATGCTGCCTTTTTTGAGCCTGGCTAGTACCTTGAGAATCGTCGTCCTGAATTCTAGATCTGACATATTACCAATGTCTGTATTGATTAGGTCCCTAGCCTTCAGTCCTGTCACCTGCTCTTTTTTTTGTGGTGAGTTTTTCTGCCTTGTCATTTTGTCCAGATAAGAATCCGCTGTTCTCCTTTTTAAGTGAACTTGGTCTTGGCTGGATTTCTTTGATCTTCTGGGGGAGGGGCCTGTTGTAGTGATTCTCAAGTGTCTTTACCCCAGGCGGAATTGCACTGCCCTTACCAGGGGCCGGGCTAAGTAATCCTCTCAGGTTCGCTTTTGGGAGCTTTTGTTCCCTGAAAGCTTTCCAAAGAGTTCCGGAGGAAGGGAATGACAATGGCGGCCTCCCAATCTCCGGTTCAGAGGAGCCGAGAGCTAGGGGCCCCAGTCTTCAGTGCACCTTCAGAGAAAAGCGTTTAATCATTCCCTTCTCCCCAGCCTCCTTTTGTGCTTGGAGACCACGTGCGCCCGGAGACCGCGCTCAGAGAAAATCGTGCATAATCAGTCCCGTCTCACTGGCTTCTGGGAGCGCTCCGAGTTCACCCAGCTGGTGACCAAGCGTCTCTGTCTCTGGCAGAGTCCCACCTGGAGTCTCCGAACCCTGTAGATCCCTGAGCTCTCCCTGGTCGGAGTCTCCCCGGATCTTGTGGGGACCCCTCGCACAGAGCACCGGCCCGTGCCACAGAGCACCGGTCCATGTCATAGACTACTAGGAAACCTCGGCTCTGTCTCCACAGCCGGCTTCCCTGCTCTAATACCTGTGAGCTCTGCGACACTCAGACACCCCCGATCCTTCTGTGACCCCACGGGACCTGAGTCCACGCTGTCCCCGTGAGGTCTTCACCCCAGTTTAGCCTCTGGAGCAATATCCCTCCGTGGAGCAGACTTTTAAAAGTCCTGATTTTGTTTTCCGCCGCTTGCCGGGAGCCGGCCCCTCCCCCTGGGGTCTATCTTCCCATCACGTTGGGTTCACTTCTCAGCTGGTCCTACCTTTTAGAAAGTGGTCGATTTTCTGTTTCTAGAATTGTTGTTTTTCTTCTCTTCGATCTCCTGTTGGATTCATAGGTGTTCGGAATGGTTTGATAGGCTATCTAGCTGATCTCCTACTGTCTGATGTCGTCTCAGCCTGCTACTTCTCCACCATCTTGACTCCTCCCCCTAACTTGAACTTTTTTATACATATACCCATGTTTTTCTTTTTCTTTTCTATTTTTAAATTTAATTATATTTTACTTTAGTTTATTCTTTTTTTTAAATATCCATATAGAGTTAAGCTTCAAGGTAATCCCCTTTCCCCAATCAATGCTACCCCTATAGGTAAACCAGTTTTTAATCCCCCTTTATCTTAGGAAAGTTGAGTCCTTTAACAAAGATATCAAGATACATCCAGGAAGGATCAAAATAAACTTCCTCGCTCACACTGAGAATTTATAACCACACTCCCATCTTTTTCCTCCGCCAGTGTTTCTGTGTATTTGTTTTTGTTCTGGTAGTATAGAAATCTTTTACTTGGGGTTCTTAGTGACAGGGCTCTTTTTTTTGTTTTTATTTATTTATTCTTTTTTCTCTTGTCACCTACTTTTGTCGGTCTTTTTGTTTGTCTGTTTTTGTTTGTATACTTCATAAATCTTACCTTGGGGCCCATTTGGGCTTTTATTTAATCTTTTATTTATTTAATATGTTTATTAATTTAATTTAATTTATTAATATATTAATTTAATATATTATTAAATATATTTTATATACTATTTATATATTATTTATTTATTTATTTATTTTATATCTTTTATTTTATCTTTCTTTTTTTTCCTGTCTCTCTCTCTCTCTCTCTTTTTTTCTATTTTCCTTCTTTTGGGTGGGGGCTCTTAATTGCTCAAAAGTGTTCCAAGGTGCACTTTGCCTGCACCACGGTTGATACATTCAGCTACACATCCGTTCAGCCATCTCTCACCAAAATGACTAGAAGGAGGAATGCCCAACAGAAGAAAAATTCAGAGACTGTGCTCTCTCCATCAGAGCTAATGGATATGGACATAGACAATATTGTCAGAGAGGGAATTCAGGCTAACAATTATGCAGGCAATAGCTAGGTTGGAGAAATCCTTTGATGACAAAATGAAATTGTTTAGGGCAGAAGTAAAAGCCACCAGGGATGATGTTCACAATGTTCTCAATGAGTTCCAATCTAATCTAAATTCTCTAAAAGCTGGGGTAACTGAGACAGAAGACAGAATTAGTGATGTGGAGGACAAACAGATAGAGAAAAAGGATCAGGAGGAAGCCTGGAACGAACAGCTTAGAAGCCATGAAAACAGAATTAGGAAAATAAATGACCCCATGAAATATTCCAAGGTCAGAATTATTGGAATCCCTAAGGGTGAGGAGAAAGAAAGAAGACTAGAAGATATAGTTGAACAAATTCTCCATGAAAATTTTCCCAATATGGCGAAGGGAATCAGCATTCCTGTCCTAGAGGCAGAACGGTCTCCCCCCAAGATCATAGAATATACAAAGACCTCGGGACACCTGATAGTGAAAATGATGAATCATAATGGTAGACAGGAGCTCTTGAAAGCAGCTAGGGCAAAGAAATTCCCTATGTACAGTGGAAAGCCTATCAGAATAACGTCAGACCTGTCTACAGAAACCTGGCAAGCCAGAAAGGGCAGGCAAGACATATCAAGACATATTTAGGGCACTAAATGAGAAGAACATGCAGCCAAGAATATTTGTCCAGCAAGACTGACATTCAAAATGGATGGAGAGATAAAGAGCTTTCAAGACCAGCAAGGTTTAAAGGAGTATGGGACCACCAACTGACACTGCAGGAAATATTAAGGGAGGGTTCTATAAAAGAGGAAAAAAAACTAAGAATATCATTGAACAGAAATATATGGAGATAATCTATAGAAACAAAGGCTTCACAGGTAACACAAGGTCAATAAAAACGTCAGTCTCAATAATCACTCTCAACGTGAATGCCGTAAATGTGTTCATAAAATGACACAGGGTTGCAGATTGGATAGAACTACAGCACCCATCCAATTATGTAAATTCTATGGTAAAAATGTGTTTATTTTTCCATACTTGAAACATCAAAATGAAGGCAGAGGTTGAATGTTTTATTTTCTTGTCTTAAAATATTAAATATAAACCATTTAATTATTCAGCTACGTTAGAAGTAACTTTCAATGTACTTGCCTGGATTATTTAACAGAATAAGCTGTATTCTTACCTGTATATTTTGAAAATTTACCTTATAACCAGAAAAGATCAGTATGAATTCAGCTTAAAACTAATGCTAGGGACGCCTGGGTGGCTCAGCTGGTTAAGTGGCTGCCTTCGGCTCAGGTCATGATCCCAGGGTCCTGGGATCGAGTCCCACATCGGGCTCCTTGCTCGGCAGGGAGCCTGCTTCTCTCTCTGCCTCTGCCTGCCTCTGTCTGCCTGTGCTCACTCTCTCTGACAAATAAATAAATAAATAAATAAATAAATATCTTTTAAAAAATGGTGCTGGGGAAATTGGACAGCTATGTGTAGAAGAATGAAACTCGACCTTTCTCTTACACCATACACAAAGATAAACTCAAAATGGATAAAAGACCTCGACATGAGGCAGGAATCTATCAGAATCCTAGAGGAGAACATAAGCAGTAACCTCTTCTATATCAGCCACAGCAATGTCTTTCAAGATATGTCTCCAAAGGCAAAGGAAACAAAAGCAAAAATGAATTCTTGGGACTTCATCAAGATCAAAAGCTTCTGCATACGAAAGGAAACAGTCAACAAAACAAAGAGGCAACCCACGGAATGGGAGAAGATATTTGCAAATGACAATACAGACAAAAGACTGATATCCAGGATCTATAAAGAACTTCTCAAACTCAACACACACAAAACAGATAATCATGTCAAAAAATGGGCAGAAGACATGAACAGACACTTCTCCAATGAAGACACACAAATGGGATAACAGATACGTGAGGAAATGTTCATCATCCCTAGCCATCAGGGAGATCCAAATTAAAACCACATTGAGATACCATCTTACACCAGTTAGAATGGCCAAAATTAGCAAGACAGGAAACAACGTGTGTTGGAGAGGATGTGGAGAAAAGGGAACCCCCTTACACTGTTGGTGGGAATGCAAGTTGGTGCAGCCACTTTGGAGAACAGTGTGGAGATTCCTTAAGAAATAAAAAATAGAGCTTCCCTAGACCCTGCAATTTGCACTACTGGGTTTTTACCCCAAAGGTAGAGATGTAATGAAAAGAAGGGCCATCTGTACCCCCATGTTCATAGCAGCAATGGCTACGGTCACCAAACTGTGGAAAGAACCAAGATGCCCTTCAATGGATGAATGGATAAGGAAGATGTGGCCCATATATCCTATCGAGTATTATGCCTCCATCAGAAAGGATGAATAACCAACTTTTTTTTTAAGATTTTATTTATTTATCAGAGAGAGTGAGCACAGACAGACAGAGAGGCAGGCAGAGGCAGAGAGAGAAGCAGGCTCCCTGCCGAGAAAGGAGCCCAATGCAGGACTCCATCCCAGGACACTGGGATCATGACCTGAGCCGAAGGCAGCCGCTCAACCAACTGAGCCACCCAGGCGTCCCCCAACTTTTGTATCAACATAAATGGGACTGGAAGAGATTATGCTGAGTGAAATAAGTCAAGCAGAGAGAGTCAATTATCATATGGTTTCACTTATTTGTGGAGCATAAGAAATAACATGGAGGACATGGCGAGATGGAGAGGAGAAGGGAGTTGGGGGAAATTGGAGAGGGAGATGAACCATGAGAGGCTATGGACTCTGAGAAACAATCTGGGGGTCTTGAAGGGGCAGGGTGTGGGAGGTTGTGTGAGCCTCGTGTAGGGCACTGGGTGTGGTGCATAAAAAATGAATTCTGTTTCACTGAAAAGAAATTTAAAAAAATAAACACAGTCTTGGTACATAGTAGGCATTTGATAAGTACTTAAGAATGAATGACTTGATAAATTTTTCTCATACTGGCCTTAGATGAGTTAATAAACTTCATCTGTGCTTAATCTCTCATCCATAAAATGTCACAGTGTTTTGAAAATTGCCTAACACTCAGTGAGAACAATGTAAATATTAACTTCCATATGATTCATGGAGTGGATTAGATAAATTTTGAGGTCTAGTTTATATTAGAGTTGTTATTTTTTCATTGAACAAATGTTGAATGCTTGCTATAAAAAATGTGGGTAGAAGGCACAGCTTGTTTACTTCATGACTCCCAATGCTTAGGACAGGCTTCATGTATTTATTGAAATAAACTGTTATTGACCAAATGAATAAAGCTCTATTCTGATCATTCTAAATTCTAGAATTTATCTTCTAGAAAAAATACATTACAACAATTCTTTTAAGAAGTAGTAAAGTCCTCTAGATTTGTTTACTTTTGGAAAAACACAGAAGAGCCAACTCTTACAGTTACCTCTGTATCATTCAGGAGTGGCTAGCTTAACAACTCAATGAGCTTGTTTCTTACTTATGGTATCTGTCCATCACAGATCATCAGGGGCTCCTTTTTTCAAAATAATAACATCTTGGCATGGCAGAGGGAAAGACACCCTGGAGAGTCTGTGTTAACACTTAAATGCTCTTCATTGGAAATGACATGTCACTTCTGCTACTAACCAACTGGTGCAGGCTAGCCACAGAGACCCACCCAACCAAAGGATCAGGAAGTTCTGTCTCCATGTGCCCAGAAGTAGGGGAATGGAGGAACAGGGGGCCATATTAATCACTAACCCCAACAAAGGCTTTCAGCTCAGACCAGGAAAGATATTTCTTCTTTAACCACTAAGAATTAGATAACTTTCAAACCTATGTTCCAATGCATAGAAAAAATGAATGTTTTCTAATTCTGTTTACAGAAATATCATGCTTCTAGTGTCCAAATTTGACAAAGACAGTGTAAAACTAAATGAATGGAACAAACACACACATGGCAAGATAGTTAAAATTGACAACGATAGGGCACCTGGGTGGCATGGTGGATTAAGTCACTGCCTTCAGCTCGGGTCATGGTCCTGAGATCCTGGGATTGAGTCCCTCATTGGGCTCAGTGCTTCAGCGGGGAGCTTGCTTCCCCCAGTCTCTTTTTGCCTGCCTTTCTGCCTACTTGTGCTCTCTGTCAAATAAATAAATAAATAAATAAAATTTTAAAAATTGGCAACGATATGCTCATATATTGAATTTGTCTGTATATAAAGAATAATTCATTATGATGAAATTATGTGCATTCTAGGAACATAAGGATGGTTTAAAGAAAAACAGAATCACCTCCATTGACAATGAAAGGTCATTTTCATGTACCTATATTCAAATATTCAGTCTATCACTTAATAACTCTGTGACTTTGGATAAATGTATAGCCTCTCTGAGCCCGATTTTCACATCTGTAAGTGGAATCTTAACAGTCCTTACTTCCCAGGGTAATTGAGAGTTTTGGAAGACAATGAATCTGAAGTGTTCAGCACATGTTTGTGTGCAATGTCAGTGCTCAATTCCAGCTGATTCTATTACCATTATCATCATATTGAGTCAAAAGCTGATTCAGACATTTTTCTATTTCTTTATTTTGCAAATAAATATTGTGGAACTACTATATGCCAAGTACTTTCTGAAAGGAAGTTTCTGCTTCATAAATTCTAGTAGGCAAAAAACAAGAAACCAACAAATAAATAAGTCTGGTCTATATCATGTAGTGATAAGTATTTGGAGAAAAATACAGCATTGGGGGAATTGGGAATGCTGTCTTTGCACAAGAGTGGAATGGGATAGGTACTATTTTTATAGGATGCTCAGGAAAGATCTTTCTGATAAGGTGGGATTTGGGCAGAGATCTGAAGGGAATGGGAATGAGGTAAACCACTTACTCTGTCTATCAAGAAATGAAGTTTATTTCTCCATCTCTTGAATTTGTGACTTTCTTTGACCAATAAGATGTGACAGATATGATGTTGTGCCAGCTCCAAGCTTTGGCCTCAATAATTCTTGAAGCTTTCACTCCCTCTGTGCTTGGAACCACCCCTACCCTATGAACAAGTTTGGGCCAGCCTGGTGGAAGTTAAGAGACATGTGGCTCAGCATTGCTGGTTCCCAGAGGTACAGCCACCTAGATGGTCAGCAACTTATTACAGGCATACACATAAGTCCCAAAGGAGACCAGCAGATTGGCCACTCGACTGGGCTCAATCTGAATTATTGGCCCACAGAATCATGAGATAAATGAGTGTTGTTGCCAGCCATGTGGTTTTGGGGTGTTTTTTTTTTTTTTTTATTATGCCAAAGCTTACTGATAAATATAGTTTTAAGAAATGTAGTATCTGAATCAATATTTAAGTGCATAAATTAGACTTTAAGGGACATGCATAGAAGCAAGGACATCATTAGAAGCTGTTCCTCTAATTTAGGTGAGAGGAGGAGGTAGTATTGGTGGAAGCAATGGAGATTGATTTTTCTGGACACTTTTTGAAAGTAGAACTAGTAAGATTTGTTGATGTATTGGGTATGGGTGTGTGAAAGAAAAAAGACTTGAGAATAATGTCCATATGTTTGGCTTACACAACCGAAGTCTGTAAGTGTCGTTTCATGAGATGGAAAGGACATGGAAGAAAGTTGGCAAGGAAGATTGAGTGGGCTTGTTTTAGATGTGTAAAATTTGAAATGCCTATTGAGCATCCACTTAGAGATGTGAAATAGACAAGTTACACAGGTGGAATTAAGGGGAGAGGTCCTGGCTGAAGATGTGGATTGGGGCATCATTGCCATTGAAAGTCCTTAAGTAGGACATGACCCTGGATTAGCTAAACTAGGGCTAGGTATAGATAGAGGAGAGGTGCAGACTAAGGACATGCCCTAGGGCATTGCCAGTTTTTTGACGTTGGAGAGATGGGGAGGAACTAGCAAAGGTGAATGAGAAGGAGTGGCCAATGAAGTAGGAGGAGAACTGAGTGAGTGGTGTCCTGGACACTAAGCTTAGAAAGGGCATTTGAGGAGGAGGGAGCCATTAATCAATGGTATCAAATGCTGTGTCAGATGAGAACTAAAAACCGACCCCTGGATTTGTCAACAAGGAGGTTATTGGCAACCTTGAAGTGCACTATTTTGGAGGAGGACTCGGGGCAAAAGCACAGGGAGAATGAGAGGAGGATCTGGGAAAGTGGGTACATACAACACTTTCAGAGTATTTGTAGATAAGAGATGACTCTGTAAAACAATATGGAAGTTCCTCAAGAAGTTAAAATATAGAGCTACCCTATGACCAAGCAATTGCACTACTAGGTGTCGATCCAAAGACAGAAACATTAGTGATCCGAGGGGCATCTGAACCCCAATGTTCATAGCAGCAATGTCCACTTTAGCCAAAATATGGAAAGAGCTGAGATGTCCTTCAACAGATGAATGGGTAAAGAAGATGTGGTTCATATATACAATGGTATATTACTCAGCCTTCAGAAAGGATGAATACTTATCATTTACATTGACAAGGATGGAACTGGAGGGTACTATGCTGAGTGAGATAAGTCAGTCAGGGAAAGACAATTAACATATTGTTTCACTCATATGTGGAAAATAAGAAATAGTGCAGAGGATCATAGGGGAAGGGAGAGAAACCTGAATGGGAAGAAATCAGAGAGGGAGAAAACCACAGGATACTCTGGATTCCAGGAAACAAACTGGAGGTTACAAAAGGGAGGGCGTGTGGTAATTGGGTAACTGAGTGACAGCTATTAAGGAGGCCACGTGTTGTGATGAGCTCTGGGTGTTATGCATAACTAATGAATCACTGAATGCAACATCAAAAACTAAAGATGGACTCTATGTTGGCTCTCAATTGAACATAATAATAAAAACAATATACATGACTTAGTGTAACCAAACCAAACCAAACAAAATAAAACAAAAAACCAAAAGTGTGAGTATCCAGCTTCCCATTTGGCCTCAGAGAGAGGCTCCCTGAGTTCCTGAGGTTTTGGCTTTTCACTGCAACTGTGGTGGCCAGTCACATCCCAGGGGATGTAGGTCACCAGGTTTTGAAATTTGTTCTTACTTGATTGGCTTGGCACTTTTCAGGTGTCCACAATCCATTGGACCCTGCCAACTCTGCTTTGTGTCTGGTCAGGGCCACAGCTGAGGCCAGGGTTAGGATCAGAGTCCTGAAGATGTAAGTGTCCAACTCAATGACCATGCAGAGTCTTATCCTGAGGGTTGAGGGGAGAACTAGCACTAGGGTGAGGCGGTCTTTGGCTTTGGCCTCAGGCCAATGCTGCTGGTGTGGCTGTTTCAGGTTTTTTGCTAGAATAATGTTTTCCATGCAGCAAAATCCAGGGGCTTGGGGATGACACTGTTTCCTTCTGTGTTCCTGACTCCATTAGTCTGGCATTTGCCAGGTGACCCAAATCCATTGTGCCCTCAGAACCAGGTTCAGGCACAGTAGGTTTTTCTACAGGCAAGATTAGTGTTAGGGCTATGGTCTGGTAGAGGGTTGGAGTTGATCCAATGGCAGTGTGGTGACTTGCCTTGGGGCCTGAATGCACTTTAGGGTGGAACTGCGGATTCGGGTGTGGTCTAAGGGTCTACACACCTATTGGGCACGAGCGTCAGGTGTTCCCTAGAATCCTGCTCTTTGTTTCACTGCACCAGTTGCCCACTGCATGGCCAGCTCCTGTTTTCTTGCTGGATTTGTCCTGAACCAATCTTGGGTCCTAAATACCATCTTTCCCCAGACTTAACATGTGAGTGCCAGTAGGTCCAGAGCTATTCCTAGGGTTTGGGCGAGAATCCAGGAGATGGTAGGCACTTGGTGGTGGTGCGGCTGAGTCATGCCCTGAAGGTTGAGTTGAGGTCTAGCCTTAGGGTGAGGATCTAGCTTCCCATTTGGTCTCGGGGATTGCTCCTTGTGTTCCTGAGGTTTAGGATCTCTCTAGAATCATGGTGCCCAGCAACACCCCAGGAGTTGCAATCCACACAGTTTCCTTCTTTGTTCTTGCCCGACTGCCTTTGCACTGCCCAGGTGTATATAATCCATTGGATCCTCCCAACTAGAGTTTGGGTTTGGTCAGGTCCCATTCAGGCCCAGAGTAAGAGTTAGAGTCCTGAAGATGTTAGCGGCCAATTCAGTGGTATTGCAGAGTCCTAACCTGAGGGCTGAGGAGAGGGCTAGCATTAGGATAAGGCTCAGCCTTGGGGTTTTGCCTCAGGGGCATGCTCCAAGTGCTGCTAGAGTTCTGGTGTTTTACCAGAATCCTGTTCTCCAGCAGCATCTGGGGGTTGCAAGTGGCATGGTTTCCTCCTCGTTTCCCAACTGGTGAATCTGGTATCTCTCAGGTGAGTCCAATCAACTGTGCCCTCAGAACTCAGGTTTTTCACAAGAAGGGGAGCAGTCCAGGCTAGGGTCAGGGTTCCAGTCTGGGAGGCGGGAGGACTGTATCCAATGGCGATGCTGTTTCATCTTTTAGGTAAGGTGCTGTCCTCGAGCTTCTGCATGTACACTGGAAATCCATTCTATCTTTGTGAAAAAAAAAAAGCTTCTAGATAGCTGCATTCCACACACGTGTTTCTCAGAGTTGAGTAGAGGGCACTTTCCTTATGTTTGGGCACACACTTCTGACAAAGCCTCTAGCTTTACGAAATAAGATGTCTATGGAAAGTTGGTTTCTCTTTTTTTTAATTTTTATTTATTATTTTAATTTCATTGTTCCAGAATTCATTTTTTATGCACTACACCCAAGCTTCATGCAATACATGCCCTCCATAATATCCACCACTAGGCTCACCCAACCTCCCACATCCCACCCCTCCCAAACCCTCAGATTGTTTTTCAGAGTCCATAGCCTCTCATGGTTCATCTCCCTCTCCAATTTCCCCCAACTCCCTTCTCCTCTCCATCTCGCCATGTCCTCCATGTTATTTCTTATGCTACACAAATAAGCGAAACCATATGATAATTGACTCTCTCTGCTTGACTTATTTCACTCAGCATAATCTCTTCCAGTCCCATTTATGTTGGTATAAAAGTTGGTTATTCATCCTTTCTGATGGAGGCATAATACTCATTAGTATATATGGACCACATCTTCCTTATCCATTCATCCATTGAAGGGCATCTTGGTTCTTTCCACAGTTTGGTGACCGTAGCCATTGCTGCTATGAACATGGGGGTACAGATGGCCCTTCTTTTCATTACATCTCTACCTTTGGGGTAAAAACCCAGTAGTGCAATTTCAGGGTCATAGGGAAGCTCTATTTTTCATTTCTTAAGGAATCTCCACACTGTTTTCCAATGTGGCTGCACCAACAAGCATTCCCACCAACAGTGTAAGAGGGTCCCCCTTTCTCCACATCCTCTGCAACACACGTTGTTTCCTGTCTTGCTAATTTTGGCCATTCTAACTGGTGTAAGGTGGTATCTCAATGTGGTTTTGATTTGAATCTCCCTGATGGCTAGGGATGATGAACATTTCCTCACGTGTCTGTTATCCCATTTGTGTGTCTTCATTGGAGAAGTGTCTGTTCATGTCTTCTGCCCATTTTTTGACATGATTATCTGTTTTGTGTGTGTTGAGTTTGAGAAGTTCTTTATAGATTCTGGATATCAGTCTTTTGTCTGTATTGTCATTTGCAAATATCTTCTCCCATTCCGTGGGTTGCCTCTTTGTTTTGTTGACTGTTTCCTTTTGTATGCAGAAGCTTTTGATCTTGATGAAGTCCCAAGAATTCATTTTTGCTTTTGTTTCCTTTGCCTTTGGAGACATATCTTGAAAGACATTGCTGTGGCTGATATAGAAGAGGTTACTGCCTATGTTCTCCTCTAGGATTCTGATGGATTCCTGCCTCACATTGAGGTCTTTTATCCATTTCGAGTTTATCTTTGTGTATGGTGTAAGAGAAAGGTCGAGTTTCATTCTTCTACACATAGCTGTCCAATTTCCCCAGCACCATTTATTGAACAGACTGTCTTTTTTCCACTGTATATTTTTTCTTGCTTTGTCGAATATTATTTGACTATAGAGTTTAAGTTCCATATTTGTGCTCTCTACTGTGTTCCAGTGGTCTATGTGTCCTGTTTCTATGCCAGTCCCATGCTGTCTTTGTGATCACAGCTTTGTAGTAAAGCTTGAAATCAGGCAATGTGATGCCATCAGTTTTTTCTCTTTCAACATTTCCTTAGCAATTTGGGGTCTCTTCTGATTCCATACAAATTTTAGGATTGTTTGCTCCAGCTCTTTGAAAAATGCCTGTGGAATTTTGATCAGAATGGCATTGAAAGTATAGATTGCTCTAGGCAGTATACACATTTTAACAATGTTCATTTTTCCAATCCATGAGCATGGAATGGTTTTCCATATTTTTGTGTTTCAATTTCTTGAGTTCCTTGAGTACAGATCCTTTACCTCTTTGTTTAGGTTGATTCCCAGGTATCTTATGGTTCTTGGTGCTATGTAATAAATGGAATCTATTCTCTAATTTCCCTTTCTGTGTTTTCATTTAGTGTATAACTAAGCAACTGATTTCTATACATTGACTTTATATCCTGCCACATTACTGAATTGTTGTATGAATTCTAGTAGTTTGAGAATGGAGTCTTTTTGGTTTTCCATATAAAGTATCATGTCATCTGCAAAGAGAGGGAGTTTGACTTCTTCAATGCCAATTTGAATACCTTTTATTTCTCTTTGTTTTCTGATTGCTGTTGCTAGAACTTCTAATACTATGTTGAAGAAGCGTGGTGAGAGTGGGCATCCTTGTTGTGTTCCTGATCTCAACGGGAAGACTGTCAGCTTTTTTCCCAATGAGGATGATATTAGCTGTGGGATTTTCATAGATTTTATGAAGTTGAGGAATGTTACTTCTATCCCTAGACTTTGAAGAGTTTTAATCAGGAATGGATGCTGGATTTTGTCAAATGCTTTTTCTGAATCAATTGAGAGGACCATGTGGTCTTTCTCTCTTCTCATTGATTTGTTCTATCACATTGATTGATTTGTGAATGTTGAACCACCCTTGCATCCGAGGGATAAATCCCACCTTGTCATGGTGGATAATCTTTTCAATGTACTGTTGGATCCTATTCTCTAGGATCTTGTTGAGAATCTTAGCATCCATATTCATCAGGGATATTGGTTTGAAATTCTCCTTTTTTGTGGGGTCTTTTTCTGGTTTGGGGATCAAGGTTATGCTGACTTCATAAAGCGAATCTGGAAGTTTTCGATCTGCTTCAATTTTTTGAAAGTACTTCAGGAGAATAGATATTATTTCTTTGAATGTTTGGTAGAATTCCCCAGGGAATCCATCAGGTTCTGGGCTTTTGTTTTTTGGGAGGTTTTTGATCACTACTTCAATATTGTTACTAGATAGTGGTCTATTCAGGTTGTCAATTTCTTCCTGATTCAGTTTTGGAAGTTTATTGGTTCCCAGGAATGTATTCATTTCATCTGGGTTACTTAACTTATTGGCATATAGCTGTTGATAATAATTTCTGGTGATTGATTCTATTTCCTTGGTGTTAGTTGTTATATCTCCCTTTTCTTTCATAATTTTATTAATTTGGGTCTTCTCTCTTTTCTTTTAGATTATTTTGGCCAATGGTTTATCGATCTTATTGATTCTTTCAAAAAACCAGCTTCTAGTTTCATTGATACATTCTACTGTATCTCTAGTTTCTATCTCATTGATCTCTGCTCTCATCTTGATTATTTCCCTTCTTGTGTGTGGAGTTGGCTTAATTTGTTGTGATTCTCCAGTTGTTTCAGGTGTAAAGACAGCTATTGTATTCTGGATTTTTCAATTTTTTTTTTTTTTGAGGGAGGCTTGGATGGCAATTTATTTCCCCCTTAGGACTGCCAATGCTATATCCCATAGACCAAAGTGTTTTCATTCTCCTTGGTTTCCATGAATCGTTTAAGTTCTTCTCTGATTTACTGGTGGATCCAAGCATTCTTAAGCAATGTGGTCTTTAGCTTCCAGGTATTTGAATTCCTTCCGAACTTTTTCTTGTGGTTGAGTTCAGTTTCAAAGCATTGTGATCTGAGAATATGCAGGGAATAATCTCAATCTTTTGGTACTGATTGAGTCCCGATTTGTGACCCAGCTGTGGTCTTTCTGGAGAAAGTTCCATGTGCACTCAAGAAGAATGAGTATTCTGTTGTTTTAGGTTGGAATGTTCTGTATGTATCTATGAGGTCCATGTAGTCCAATGTGTCATTCAATGCTCTTGTTTCTTTATTGATTTTCTGCTTGGATGATCTGTCTATTACTGAGAGTGGCATGTTAAGAGCCCCCACAATTAATGTATTCATATCAATATGACTCTTTAGTTGGCTGCTCTCATATTGGAGGCATAAATATTTACAATTTTTAGACATTTTTGGTTTATGGACCCTTTAAGAATGATGTAGTGTCCTTCTGTATCTCTGATTACAGTCTTTAGTTTAAAATCTAATTTATCTGATATGAGAATTGCTACTCCAGCCTTCCTTTGAGTTCCATTTGCATAAAAGATTCTTTTCCATCCCTTCACTTTCTGTCTGCATGCATCCTTAGGTTCAAAATGGGTCTCTTGTAGACAACATATCGATGGGTCTTGTCGTTTTATCCAATCTGAAGCCCTGTGCCATTTTATGGGATCATTTAGACATGTCACGTTGAGAAGGATTATCCAGAGATACATTTTTATTGACATTGTGTTATCTGTGAAGCCCTTGTTTCTATAGATTATCTTCATAAATTTCTTTTCAATGACACTCTTGGGTTCTTTATTCTTTTATAGCCTCCCCCCCTTAATATATCTTGTAGTTCTGGCTTGGTAGTCACATACTTCTTTAAACCTTGCCAGTCTTGGAAGCTTTTTATCCTTTCATTTTGAATGTCAGCCTTGCTGGATAAAGTATTCTTGGCTGCATATTCTTTTCATTTAGTGCCCTGAATATATCTTGCCAGGCCTTTCTGGCTTTCCAGGTTTCTGTGGACATGTCTGATATTATTCTGATGGGCCTTCCTCTGTACATAAAGCATCTCTTCCCCCTCGCTGCTTTCAAGAGCTCCTGTCTAACATTATGATTCATCATTTTCACAATCAGATATCTCGAGGTCTTTCTAGATTCTATGATCTTGGGGGAAGTCCTTTCTGCCTCTAGGACATGAACATCCTTCCATTCCCCGGATGGGGAAAATTTTCATGGAGAATTTGTTCAACTATATCCTGTAGTCTTCTTTCTTTTTCTTCCCCCTCAGGGATTCCAATAATTCTGACACTGGAACGTTTCATGGCATCATTTATTTCCCTGATTCTGTTTTCATGGTTTCTAAGCTAAACAGCTTAGAAGAAATCCAGGCCTCCTCTTGATCCTTTTCCTCTATCAGTTTGTCCTCTGGATCACTGACTCTATCTTCTGTCTCTGTTACCCTTGCTGTTAGAGAATTTGGATTAGGTTGGAACTCATTTATAACATTGTTAACATCTTCCCTGGTGGCTTTCACTACTGCCCTTATCGATTCCATTTTGTCATTAATGGTTTTCTCCAACCTAGCCATTGCCTGGATGATTGCTAGCTGAATTCCCTTTCTGACATACTGTTTATGACCATATCCAATAGCTCTGCTAGAGAGGGCACAGTCTCTGAATTTTTCCTTTGTTAGGGATTCCTCCTCCTAGTCATACTGTTTATGTCCATATCCAATAGCTCTGATGGAGAGGGCACTGTCTCTGAATTTTCCTCTGTTGGGCATTTCTCCTCCTAGTCATCTTGGTGAGAGATGGCTGAGGGGATGCGTAGCTGAATATATCAACCATGCTCCAGGCAAGGTGCACCATGGAACATTTCTGAGCAAATGGGAGTCCCCACCAAAACGAGAGAAAAAAGGAAAAGAGAGAGAGAAAGAGAGGAAGAAAAAAGAAAAGAAAAATAGAAGACCCATCCCGAATGGGCCCCAAAGGTAAGATTTATAAAGTATACAACAAAAACAGACAAGGAAAAAGACCATCAAGAGTAAATGACAAGAAAAAAAAAAAAAGAACCCAGACAGAATTAACCCCAAGTATAAGGTTTATATACTACCAGAAGAAAAAGAAATACACATTAACACTGACAGAAGAAAAATATGGGAAGGTAGTTATAAATTCTCAGTGTGGGTGAAGAAGGTTATTTTGATTCTTCCTGCTGTATCTTGACATCTTTGTTAAGGGACTCAACTTTCCCGAGATAACAAGGGATTAAAACTTGTTATATATAGGGGTAGTATTGATTGAGGAAAGAGGATTACCTTGAAGCTTAACTCTATATAAAATTTTAAAAAAATAGAAAAGCAAAGAAAACCCCACAGGTATATGTATCAAAAAAGTTCACGTTGAAAGTTTATTATGGAATTTGTTGTACTGAACCTCTCATTGTGATGATAAATAGGTTTAAAAAAGTATGAAAAATTAAAAAGAATGAAAATAGTGGGGATGAATTAAAAAGAAAAGTATCTATGAAGTATACAGGTTTTAGGGCAATACTGAGAGTTTCATATCTTTTTTTCACTTATATTGGGATGTTACAGTTTTATGGGGATCCTGTGGTGGTCGTCCTCTTGTTTTTTTGTTTGTTTGTTTGTTTGTTTGTTTGTTTTTTGTTTTCTTTGGCTGGCTTTTTGCGGGAGGGGCCTGCCACATGGTTTTTCAGTCTTGGTAGAGTTGAGTCCTCCTGCCCCCTATCAGGGGCTGGGATCTGAGGAAACCGGTTTTTCAGGCTTTGTTCTCTGGAGTTGTGTTTTTTTTTCCTCCCCTTGGTGGCTTTTGGCAGCTCTTCAAGTTTTAGAAGAAAGCAAAGTGTATCCAGACTGCCGTCTCAGAGAAGCCTCAGTCTATTCACCTCTGGGTGCTCCAGACACATAAACTCCCCCTCTGCCACCTCCCACTGGCAGAGCATGTCCCCAGCCACAGTCTCAGGGGGGCATAGAAGCTTCTGCTTGTACCTGGTACTACCAGAACTGCAAGCAGTTTTAGTCCAGAGAGCTGGCTTCCTGTGGCTGCCTTTGCCACAGCTGTCTGGGCAGGTCCAGACTGCTGGAGAGTTCCCAACCGGAGATAGTGCACTGAGATTTTCACATTGGCCAGGGCTGGGAGTGTTCAGACTCTCACCAGTCCTAGAGAGCACCTGCTAGTGCCTCCACGGACCTCTCTCAGGGAAGGGTGTGTAGCACCACTCAGACCCCCCTGTCATGCAGTGAGTGTGCAGAATGCAAAAGGCTGTGGTTCTAGAGAGTCCCAGCTCCACACCAGACTCTCTCACAGACGCTGCCACCCAGATGCTCTCAGGTGCACTGGAAGCTCAGGTACCAAGACCTAGATACTTTGCCACACTCTGTCTGGCAGGGCACCAGCAGTCACCGTCCTGGGTCTTCGGGCTTAAGCCCATGCCCCTAACTGCCTGATTCCACCAATCCTTAAGGGGAAAGATTTTTCCCCTTAAGATCTTTTGCTCTTTTTGAGTGTTTTTAACAGACTCCAAGTTAAGGCTGGTTCCCAATCACAGGGCACTCTTGTATTCGGGTACTACTTTCCAATGGGTCGCTTCTGGTGGCTCCCTCCCCCTTTTGTTTATCTTCTGATATCAGTCCAATGTTCCCACTCTGCTTTATCTGTCCACTGGCATCTTCTGCCCCGTAGAGATCCAGAAGTGTATAATCCTACATCGCAGGCTGATTTCACGTGTGTTCAAGGTGATCAGGTTTCAGCTCACTTTAGGGGATCAGTTGAAACAGGTCTCCTAATTCTCTGCCATCTTGATCCTCCCCTTACATACTCTTTTAAACCTTGCCAGTCTTGGAAGCTCTTTATCTCTCCATCCATTTTGAATGTCAGCCTTCCTGTTCCTGGCTGCATGTTCTTCTCATTTAGTGCCCTGAATATGTCTTGCCAGCCCTTTCTGGCTGTGGACATGTCTGACATTATTCTGATGGACTTTTCTATGTTTGTGAGGAATCTCTTTCCCCAGCGGCCCTAAAGAAGTCTTGTCTTTTAAAATTATGATACATGAATTTCACAATTAAGTGTCTGGACATCTTTCTAGATTCATTGATATTGGGGATTGTATCCTTTCTGCCTCTAGGACACAAACACTTGTTCCATTCCCCAGGTTAGGGAAACTTTTATCCAGAATTTGTTCAACTATACCTTCTAGTCTTCTCTCTTTCTCCATCCCCCTCAGGGATCCCAATAACTCTGCGTTGGAATTTTTCATGGCATCATTTCTTTCCCTAATTCTGTTTTTTTAAATTAAATTTATTTTTTTTTCAGTGTTCTGAGATTCATTTCTTATGCAACATACCCAGTGCTCCTTGCGATACATGCCCTCCTTAATATCCACCCCCAGGCTCACCCAACCTCCCACAAACCTCCCCTCCAAAATCCTCAGTTTATTTTTCAGAGTCCACGTCTCTCGTGGTTCAAATGCCCCTCTGATTTCCCCCAAGTCACTTTTCCTCTCCTTTTCCCAATGTCCTCCGTCTTATTCCTTATGCTCCACAAGTAAGTGAAACCTTATGATAATTGCCCAATTCTGTTTTCATGGCTTCTAAGCTGTTTTTCCCAGGCCTCATCCTAATCCTTGTTTTCTGTAAGTTTGTCTTCTATATCACTAATTCTGTCTTCTGCCACAGTTAACCTAGTTGTTAGAGTATTTAGATTGGATTGGATCTTATTGATAGCATTTTTTAGTACTGCCAGATCAGCTCTCACTTCTCTCTTTTTTAAAAATTTCTTTTCAGTGTTCCAGAATTCATTGTTTATGTACCACACCCAGTTCTCCATGCAATATGTGCCCTCCATAATCCCCACTACCAGGTTCACCCAACTTCTCACCCCCCTCCCCTCCAAAACCCTCAGTTTGTTTCTCAGAGTTCACAGTCTCTCATGGTTCTTCTTCCCCTCCAATTTCCCCAAATTCCCTTCTCCTCCCCATCTCCCCATGTCATCCGTGTTATTCCTTATGCTCCACAAATAAGTGAAGCCATACGGTAATTGACTCTCTCTTCTTGACTTATTTCACTCAGCATAATCTCTTTCAGTCCCATCCATGTTGATACAAAAGTTGGATATTCATCCTTTCTGATGGAAGCACAATACTCCATAGTATTTATGGACCATATCTTCCTTATCCATTCATCCATTGAAGGGCATCTTGGTTCTTTCCACAGTTTGGCAACTGTGGCCACTGCTGTTCTGAACATTGGGGTAGAGATGGCCCTTCTTTTCACTACATCTGTATCTTTGGGATAAATACCCAATAGTGCAATTGTAGGGTCATAGGGAAGCCCTACTTTTCATTTCTTAAGGAATCTCCACACTGTTCTCCAATGTGGCTGCACCAACTTGCATTCCCACCAACAGTGTAAGAGAGTTCCCCTTTCTCCACATCCTCTCCAACACATGTTGTTTACTGTCTTGTTAATTTTCAGCACTCACTTCTGCCCTTAGAGTTTCTATGTTGCCACTAATGGTCTTCTCCAATCTAGCCATTGCCTGGATAATTGTTACCCTGAATTACCTTTCCAACATACTATTTATGTCCCTATCCAATAATTCTGTAGCAGAAGTCACAGTCTCTGAATTTTTCCTTGTTAGGTGTTCCTCCTCCTAGTCATTTTGGTGAGAAGTGGTTGAAGGGATGTATAGCTGAATATATCAACCATGCACCCAGGAAAGTTTCAGAGAAATCAGAAGTTACCATCAAAATCAATGGGAAAAGAGAGAGAAACAGAAAAAAAAAGAGAAAACCTGGTCAAAATGAATCCCAAAAGATTTATAAGGTACATATACAAAAACGAATAAGCATAAAGACCTACAAAAGTAAAAGACAAGAAAAGAGAAAAAGGAAAACCAGGCTAAAATGAATTACAAGAATAAGATTTATATACTACAAAAACAAAAACAAATACACAGTAACACTAACAGAAGAATTAGATGGGAAGGTGGTTATAAAACTTCGATTTGGGTGAAGAAGTTTATTTATGTTCTTCCTGGGTGAATCTTGTTATCTTTGTTAAAAGACTCAACTTTCCAGAGATACCAGGATATTAAAACTGGTTTATATATAGGGGTAGTACTGAATAGGGAACAAGGATTTCCTTGAAGGTTATATCTATATGTATAAAAAAAAAGAAAAAAAAGAAACACAGGTATATGTATGAAAAAAGTTCAAGTTAAAAAGTTATTGTGGAGACCCAGGACCCGGAGCAGCTCAGAGGTGGTGAATAATAGCTCTTCAGTCTGCAATAAAAAGTGGCCTCCAATAAAACTACATTGCAAAAAATGAGAAAAAAAACAGAATGGAAAGAGCAAAAAAGTAGAAGAGGCAGAGCCTGAAGAATTTGTGGTGGAAAAAGTACTGGACTGACACATAGTGAATGGGAAGGTGGAGTATTTCCTGAAATAGAAGGGTTTTACGGAGCTTTCTGGATCACAGTACACAAAGTTAGCAAGCCTACAGGGCACCTTGCTGGCTCATGATGACAATAGTTGGGAACCTGAAGAAAATCTAGATTGTCCAGAGTTAATTGAAGCGTTTCTTAACTCTCAAAAAGCTGGTAAAGAAAAAGATGGTACAAAAAGAAAATATTTATTTGACAGTGAATCTGATGATAGCAAATCAAAGAAGAAAAGAGATGCTGCTGATAAACCAAGAGGCTTTGCCAGAGGTCTTGATCCTGAATGAATAATTGGTGCTACTGACAGCAGTGGAGAATTAATGTTTCTCATGAAATGGAAAGAGATGAGGCAGACTTGGTGCTGGCAAAAGAGGCAAATATGAAGTGTCTTTAAATTGCAATTACTTTTTATGAAGAGAGATTAACTTGGCATTCTTGTCCAGAAGATGAAGCTCAATAATTGTTTGCATTGATATATATATATATCCCATATATATATATATATATATATATATATATATATATATATCCCTTAATATATATCCCTTTATATATATATTATATATATGGGGCCTATTTAGCCAGAATGATTCCATCTCTCGGATTAAATAGCCATTCTGTTGTTTATGTGTTGTTTATGTACTAAAATAGTAAAATATAGTCAACCATCCCCTGATAACAGCCCAAATACAAGGGTGGGTCAGGTCAGGAAGCGAGAACAGAGCCCAAATACAAGGGTGGGTCAGGTCAGGTGGAGATAACAGAGCTCAGATGCAGGGATGAGTTGGGCCAGGTGGAGACATCCAATCAGTTGGGCGCACATACTGTCTCCCTAGCTACCAAGGAGTGTGGGCCCCGCCTTTTGGGTGCCAATTCTGACCAAGGTGATAGGCTAGTTCAAATAGCTACTATGGGGTGAATTGTAATTTAATTGACCACCTGTGTGTGACCTAGCATGACTGTGCAGCTTTCTCTGTGTGTTGCAATCTCATTGGCCACCTTTGTGTGGCCAGGCTCAACTACATGGCCTTTGCTCTATAAAAGTTAGTCTGTAAGGCAGGGAAGGGTCTCCTCTTTGTAAGAGACAGCCCTGACTGGTCAGTTTGGTTCTCAATGCTTGGTGCAAAATAAAGCTCTGCTTGACTTTCGCTTTGTATCAGTCTCATTCCTTTGACCATGGACCCAACTATATGTATATGTATATATGTATATATGTATGTATGTGTGTGTGTGTGTGTGTGTGTGTGTGTGTGTATAATCTGGGTCTCCGTTTTTTGATTTATTAGTGTGAATAAATAACATTCTAATGAAAATCAAGTTTGATATGTTTGTTTTGAAGTAGTATTGGGGGAGTTGTTGGGGTTTTTACATCAATAGCATTGGTTACTTTAAACAAATAAAAGCTTTCTGTAGTTGCTTCCTTTATCAGAAAAAAAAATATTTACGACCATGATATATTATCCCCCTGCATTAGAGAACCTTTTCTAAATGTTGGGAGAAATCTTTATAGTCTTTACTCAGTCAGAATTTGTGTTTAACTCCTATATGCCTAAGGACCATTCTGAGTTTTTTTGTTTATTTAGGGTTTTTTGTGTGTATACTTAAAATACATACATAAGTGATTTTTGATTTTGTTTTTAACTTTCATCAAAACAAAAACAGCATTTTATGGATAAGCCCACGTTTCTGGGATGCTATCATTTTCAGCATTTTAAGAAATAAATCACTTAAAATTAAACTGAAGTTTTTCCTGAGGCCTTAACCTTTCAAATTTCATAATTAATTGAACAATTTAAATATAATGTAAACAATTTAAATTGGACAATTTAAATGCAGCCATATCAGAATCCATATCCTTCTCTATAGCCATATAAATGCAAGTTTATTTGCAAGATCCCTGAAAGGAAAATTTTATCACACCAACAACCTCCCCACCCAAATGACAAAACTAGACAAGTCCTCGTGTGTTTTAATTAGGTAAGCAAACTTTAGTTAAATGGACATTTAAAGGTTACTTCTAGTGAACCATTCCTTTTTAAGAAGTTGAAATTCTCTGTGCTGTATTGACTAAAAGGTCATGATTCATGGACAAAGACTTCTTTCATGGAAACTAATCATAATCAGATGGTTAGAGATGTTGGTGGTTTTAGCACCTGCTGGAATAAATGGGTGGACAGACTTTTATAATCCAAATTTTTCACCTACATGTTTTTTTCTTTATCCCAGTTCATTCCTAATATGTAGGATAAATATTTTCAGTATTTGAGTTACTGGTTCAGCAAAAACCAGGGAAAACATTAACTTTGTAGTCAGAATGTTATCCAACTGTATTTGTTTACTTTATTGTAAATACTGGTAAACAGTGGTCAATAAATAGTTTTATATTCAAAAAAGTTATTATGGAATATGTTGTATTAATCCTCTAGTTGTAATGGTAAATTGTTAAAAAAAATTGAAAAAACAAGAATTGTGAGAATGAATTTAAAAAAAAGGAGAGAAAGAAAAGTTGGATCTATGAAATATACAGGTTTTGGGGCAGTACCAGGAGATTAATATATTGGTTTTCCCCTGATGTTGGGGTTTTACATCTATGGTGACCCTGTGGGGGCTGTCCTCTTGTTCTTTTGGCTTGTCTTCTGGGGGAGGGGCCTGCAGCATTGTTTCTCAGTTAGTCCTGCTTGGGCTGAATCACCCTGCCCCCTATAAAGGTGTCGGGTCTGTGGAAACTGCTTTTTCAGATTTTTATTCTCTGGAAGTTTTTGATCTTTGGCGGCTTTTTTCAGCTTTTTAGAGGTTTAGTGGAAAGTAAACTGTATGTACCCAGACCTCTGCCTCAGAGAGAAGTCTCAGTCTGCAACCTTCTGGGTGGTCAGAACACACAGACTCCCCCTCTGTAAACTCTGCTGAACACGGTGAACTCCCACAGGCAGGGTGCACCCCCAGGCACCATCTCAGTGGTTGCCCAAACAAAGTCCCACACTTGTCTGCATTGCTGTGCCACTAAAACTGTGAGCGATATTGGTCCAGGTGAGTCCGAACCCAAGTGACTGCCATTGCTGGGACTGCTGTCTGGAGTCCATGCCCACACCTGGTGGAGGCACAGGTTGTGGAAGGCTGTGGTCTGAGGGACCCCAAACAGAGTCCACACTGGGTTATCTCAGATATGGGCTGGGTGCACTCAGCCTCTGCAGCTGGTCACAGAAGGCTGCCAGCCCAGAGACTGCTGGCAGGTGCCCACAGGAGGCTCTCTCAGATGCAGACTGGAGTGTGCCCAGCCCGAGTAGTGGTGCAAGCAGCAGAAAGCAGCAGGCTCAGGGACCATGGACTGGATCTCCTGCTGGGCTCTCTCTGGCTCAGGTGGTCACTGGCAGTGACCGTCCTGGGTCACTAGGCTTAGGACTGAGCCTGTGATCCCCAATTCCACCAGTTGCACCTTAAGATCTTTTGCTTTTTTTGAGTGCTTTTAACCAGACTCCAAGTTAATGCTGTCCCCAATCACAGGGTACTCTCATACTGGGGTATTACTTTCCAATGGGTTGATTCTGGTGTTTCCCTTGCCCTTCTGTTTATCCTCCAATATCAGTCTGAGTGTTCCCACTCTGCTTTACTTCTCCGCTTATGTCTTCTGCCCCCACAGAGATCCAGAAATGTATAATCCTACATCTCAGGCTGATTTCATGGGTGTTCAGAGTGTTCTGGTAGATATTTAGCTAACTTTAGGGGACCGGTTGAAAGAGGGACTCCTACTTCTCTGCCATACTCTTTTCTTCTCTTCTGTATTTGGGATTTTTCTATTATTTATTGTGTGTGTGTGTTTGTGTGTGTGTGTGTGTGTGTGTGTGGCATGGATGGCTATGTATTTCCCCACTAGGGGAAATACAGATTCCATAGGTTGCAGATTCCATAGGTTTGGGGCCAGTGTGTCTTCATTCTCATTGGTTTCCATGAATTGTTTAAGTTCTTCTTTGTTTTCCTGGTTGATTCAAACCTTCTTGAGCAGGATGGTCTTAAGCTTCCAAATGTTTCAGTTTCTTCCAAACTTTTTTCTTGTGACTGAGTTCCAGATTCTGATCCAAGAATATGCCATAAATGATTATCAATATTTTAGTATCATTTGAGACTTGATTTGTGACCCACTACATGGTACATTCTGGAGAAAGTACCATGCGTGCTCTAGAAGAATGAGTATTCTGTTGCTTTAGGGTGGAATATTCAGTACGTATCTACGAGTTCCATCTGATGCAGTGTGTCATTGAAAGTTCTTGTTTCTTTGTTGATTTTTCTACTGAGTTGGTCTGTCTATTGCTGAGAGTGGTGTGTTAAGGTCTACTATAGTTTTCATATTCTTATCTATAAGTCTTTATTGTTGGTTAACAGTTGGCTTATGTAGTTGGCTGCTTCCACGTTGGGGACATAGATATCTACAATTGCTATACCTTCTTGTTAGATAGACACTTTAAAAATGATATAGTGTCCTTCTGTTCTTTAAGTTCAGTCTTTAGCATAAATTCTAAATTGTCTGATATGAGAATTGTTACCTCAGCTTTCTTTTGAGGTCTGTTGGCATGAAAAATGATTCTCCATCCCTTCACTTTCATTCCGGATGTACCTTTTAGGTTCAAAATGTGTCTTTTGTAGACAGCATATGAATGGATTCTGTCTTTTTATCCAACACTGTGCTATTTCATGGGAGAATTTAGGTCATTCACATTGAGAGTGTTAATTGACAGGTAAGATTTTATTGTCATCATGTTGCCTGTGAAGTACTTGTTTCTATGCATTGTCTCTGTATAACTCTGTTCTGTATCACTCTTGGGATCCTTCCCTTTTATAGAACTCCCCCTTAACTTTATCAAGATGAAAATCTTTTGCACAGCAAAGGAAACAGTCAACATAAGAAAGAGGCAACCCATAGAATGGGAGAAGATATTCGCAAGTGACACTACAGACAAAGGGCTGACATCCAAGATCTATAAAGAACTCCTCAAACTCAGGAGGGGGAAAGATGGTGGAGAAATAGGAGAACCTGCTTCAACCAGTCCCCTAAAGTGAGCTGATTATCTACTAGAACACTCTGAAAATCCATGAACTCAGCCTGAGATGTAGGATTATACATTTCTGGATCTCTACAGGGGCAGAAGACACCAGTGGTGAGGTAAAGCAATGGAGTTTGAATGATTGGACTGATATTAGAGGATAAACAGAGGGGTGAGTGAGCCACCAGAAGGGACACATTGGAAGATAATACCCCAATATGAGAGTGCCTTGTGGCTGTGGGCCAGCATTAACTCGGAGTCTGGTTAAAAGAACTAAAAAAGAGCAGAAGATCTTAAGGGGAAACCAGTGGAATTGGGCGGTCATGGACACAGGCTTAAGCCTACACAAACAGGACGGCCACCCCATGTAACCACCCGTGCCAGAAAGAGTGCAGCGAAGACTCCAGGCCATGGTCCCTGAGCCACTGGGGTGCACGTGAGAGAGTCTGGGTGGATGTCAGGGGCTCTCTCTTGAACCACAGTCTTTTACACTCTGCACTCATGCTGTATGACCAGGGCCTGAGCTACACTCCACACCCTCCCCTGAGAGGTCTGTGCAAGTGCTAGCCAGTTGTCCCTAGGACCAGCTGAGAGTCTGAACACTCCCAGCCCAGGAGGGGGCATGAAAATCTCAGGGCCCTATCTCTGGTTTGGATCTCTCCAGCAGTTTGGACCTGCCCAGGCAGCAGCCCAGCAAGCATAACCACTGGAAGCAGGCTCTCTAGACCAATATCATTCATGGCTTTAGTAACACAGGGGTTCAGAGAAAGTGTGAGCTCCTGCGACCCCTGAGACAGTGGCTGGGGATGTACTTTGCCGGTGGGAGGTGGTAGAGAGGGAGTCTGTGTGCTCTGGACCACCCGGAGGGGAACAGACTGAGGCTTCTCTCTGAGACGGAGGTCTGGGTGCAATTTGCCTTCCTCTTACCCTCCAAAGAGCTGCCAAGAGCTGCCAAGGGAAAAAAAAAAACCAAAAACCAAAAACCAAAAAAATATAAAAGAACAACCTCCAGAACAAAAAAGCCTGAAAAACCGGTTTCCTCAGAGCCCAGCCCCTTGATAGGGGGCAGGAGGACTCAACCCAAGAAAGAATGCCTGAAAAACAATGCGGCAAGCCCCTCCCCCAGAAAGCCAGCCAAAAATATTAGAGGACACCCACCATAGGATCCCCATAAAACTGTAAAACCCCAATATCAGGGGAGAAGATATTAAGCTCCCTGTTTTGCCCTAAAACCTGTATACTTCATAGATACAACTTTTTTTTCTTTTTTTTAAAGATTTATTCATTCATTTGACAGACAGAGATCACAAGTAGGCAGAGACAGGCAGAGAGAGGAGAAAGCAGGTTCCCCGCTGAGCAGAGAGCCTGATGCGGGGCTCCATCCCAGGACCCTGGGACCATGACCTGAGCCAAGGCAGAGGCTTTAACCCACTGAGCCACCCAGGTGCCCCATAGATACAACTTTTATTTTTAATTCTTTACCACTATTCTTACTCTTTTTAATTTTTAAAAATTTTAACCTATTTACTATCACAATGAGAGGTTCAGTACTACAAATTCCATAATAATCTTTTAACTTGAACTTCTTTGATACATATACCTGTATTTTTTTTTGCTTTTCTATGTTTTTTAATATTCATATAGAGATAAGCTTCAAGGTAATCCTCTTTCCCCAATCAATACTACCACTCTATATAAACCACCTTTAATCCCCCACTATCTCTGGAAAGGTGAGTTCTTTAGCAAAGATATCAAGATACACCCAGGAAGAATCAAAATAACCTTCCTTACACACACTGAGGATTTATAACCACCCTCCCGTCTTTTCTTCTATCAGTATTTCTGTGTATTTGTTTTTGTTCTGGTATTATATAAATCTTACACTGGGGGTTCATTTTGGCTGGGTTCTTTTTTGTCATTTACTTTTGTTGGTCTTTTTGTCTGTCCGTTTTTGTTTGTATTCCTTATAAATTTTAACTTTGGATCCCACTCTGGCTGGGTTTTCTCTCTTTTTTTTTATTTCTCTTTCTTTCTCTCTTTTTCTTTTCTCTTTCCTTTAGTGGAGACCCCTGATTGCTAGGAAGTGTTCCTGGATGCACCTTGCCTGCACCATGGTTGATAAATTCAGCTACACATCCCCTCAGCCATCTCTCACCAAAATGACTGGGAGGAGGAATGCCCAACGGAGCAAAAATTCAGAGAATGTGCCCTCTCCATCAGAGCTATTGCATATGGACATAAATAGTATGTCAGACAGGGAATTCAGGCTAACAATTATCCAGGCAGTGGCTAGGTTGGAGAAAAACATAAATGACAAAATGAAATTGATTAGGGCAGAAATGACAGCCACCAGGGAAGATGTTAACAATGCTATCAATGATTCTAAATTCTAAATTCTAAGTTCTAAATTCTAAAATCTAAATCTAATTCTAAATTCTAAATTAAATGAATCTAATCTAAATTCTCTAACAGCTAGTGTAATGGAGGCAGAACATAGAATTATTGATCTAGAGGACAAACTGATAGAGAAAGGGGATCAGGAGGAGGCTTGGAACAAATAGGTTAGAAGCCATGAAAACAAAATTAGGAAAATAAGTGATGCCATGAAATCTTCCAATGTCAGAATTATTGGAATCCCTGAGGGGAGAGAAGAAAGAAAGACTCTCTATGAAAATTTTCCCAATCTTGCAAATGGAACCAGCATTCATGTCCAAGAGGCAGAAAGTTCTCCCTGCAAGATCATAGAATCTAGAAAGACCTCGAAACGTGATTTTGAAACTAATGAATCATAATTTTTGACAGGAACTCTTGAGAGCAGATAAGGGAAAGAGATTCCTTATGTACAGAGGAAGGACCATCAGAATGATGTCGGGCCTGTCCACAGAAACCTGGCAAGTCAGAAAGGACTGGCAAGATGTATTCAGAGCACTAAATGAAAAGAACATGCAGCCAAGAATACTTTATCCAGCAAGGGTAACATTCAAAATGGATAGAAGGATAAAAAGTTTCCAATACTGGCAAAGTTTAAAGGAGTATGTGACCACCAAGCCAGCACTACAATAAATATTAAGGGGGGGTGGTCTATAAAAGAAGAAAGAACCCAAGAATGTGATAGAACAGAAATTTATGGAAACAATTAGAAACAAGGATGTCACAGGCAACACAATGTCAATAAATACATAACTCTCAACAATCACTCTTGACATGAACAGCCTAAACACTTCCATAAAACACCATAGGGCTGCAGATTGGATAAAACGACAGGACATGTCCACATTTTGTATACAAGAGACCCATTTTTAATCTAAGAATACATCCAGACTAAAAGTAAAGGGATGGAGAAGCATCTTTCATGCCAATGGGCTTCAAAAGAAGGTGGGGGTAGTGTTCATAGATCAGATAAATTAGATTTTAAACTAAAGACTGTAGTCAAAGATACAGAAAGACATTGCAACATTCTTAAAGGGTCTATCCACCAAGAAGATCTAACAATTGTAAATATTTATGCCATGAATACCAAGCAGCCAACTATATAAGACAACTGTTAATCAAGATAAAAGTCATATGGGTATGAATACATTAATAGTAGGAGATCTTAACATGCCAATCTCAGTAACAGACAGATCATCCAAGCAGAAAATCAATAAAGAAACAAGAGCATTGAATCACACATTGGAACAGATGGACCTCATAGATAAATACAGAACATTCCACCCTAAAACAACAGAATACTCATTCTTCTTGAGTGCACATGGAACGTTTCCCAGAAAGACCACAGTTGGGTCAGAAATGGGGACTCAACCAGTACCAAAAGATTGAGATTATTTCCTGCATATTCTTAGATCACAATGCTCTGAAACTGAACTCAACCACAAGAAAAGTTTGGAAAGAATTCAAACACCTGGAAGCTAAAGACCACCTTGCTTAAGAATGTTTGGATCAACCAGGAAATCAGGGAAAACCTAAACAATTCATGGAAACCCATGAGAATGAAGACACTTCAGTCCAAAATTTATGGGATACAGCAAAGGTGGGAAATAAGTGGGAAATACATTGCCATCCAAGCCTCTTTCAAAAAAATTGAGATATCCAGAATATACTAGCTGTCTTCACACCTTAAAAAACTGGAGAATCAACAGCAACTCCACACACAAGAAGGGAAATAACCAAGATGAGAGCAGAGATCAATGAGATAGAAACTAGAGATACAATAGAATGCATCAACGAAACAAGAAGCTGGTTTTTTGAAAGAATCAATAAGATCGAAAAACCATTGTCAAAACTAATCCAAAACAAAAGAGAGAGGACCCAAATTAATAAAATTATGAATGAAAAGGGAGAGGTCCAAATAACACCAATGAAATAGAAACAATCATCAGAAATTATTATCAACAGCTATATGCCAAAGTAAAGCAACATAGATGAAATGAATGCATTTCTGGAAAACGATAAACTTCCAAAACTGAACCACGAAGAAATTGACGGCCTGAAAAAACTGATATCTAGTAACAAGATTAAAGCAGTGATCAAAAACCTCCCCAAAAATCAAGAGCTCAGGACCTGACGGATTCCCTGGGGAACTCTACCAAACATTCAAAGAAGAAATAATACCTATTCTCCTGAAGCTGTTTCAAAAAATTAAAGCAGAGGAAAACTTCCAGACCCTTTTTAAAAAAAATTTTTTAATTAATTTTTTTACATTTTTTATTTAAGTTTTTTTATTTAAACATATGTAACCCCACCACCCTCTTCCAACCCCTATCCCCCCCACCACCCTCAGTTTGTTTTATGACATTAAGAGTCTCTTTTGGTTTGTCTCCCTCCTGATCCCATCTTGTTTCATTTTTTCTTTTCCTACCACCTTAACCCCCACCCCCGTTGCATCTCCACTTCCTCATATCAGGGAGATCATGTGATAGTTGTCCTTCTCCAGGTGACTTATTTCGCTAAGCATAATACGCTCTAGTTCCATCCATGTCATCACAAATGGTAAGATTTCATTTCTTTTGATGGCTGCATAGTATTCCATTGTATATATATACCACCTCTTCTTTATCCATTCATCTGTTGATGGACATCTAGGTTCTTTCCATAACTTGGCTATTGTGGACATTGCTGCTATAAACATTCGGGTGCACGTGCCCCTTCGGATCACTATGATTGTATCCTTAGGATAAATACCCAGTAGTGCAATTGCTGGGTCATAAGGTAGCTCTATTTTCAATTTTTTGAGGAACCTCCATGCTGTTTTCCAGAGTGGTTGCACCAGCTTGCATTCCCACCAAAAGTGTAGGAGGGTTTCCCTTTCCCCACATCCTCGCCAGCATCTGTCATTTCCTGACTTGTTCATTTTAGCCATTCTGACTGGTGTGAGGTGGTATCTCATTGTGGTTTTGATTTGTATTTCCCTGATGCCCAGTGATGTGAAGCACTTTTTCATGTGTCTGTTGGCCATCTGGATGTCTTCTTTGCAGAAATGTCTGTTCATGTCCTCTGCCCATTTCTTGATTGGATTATTTGTTCTTTGGGTGTTGAGTTTGCTAAGCTCTTTATAGATTTTGGATACTAGCCCATTATCTGATATGTCATTTGCAAATATCTTCTCCCACCCTGTCAGTTGTCTTTTGGATTTGTTGACTGTTTCCTTTGCTGTGCAAAAGCTTTTGATCTTGATGAAGTCCCACTAGTTCATTTTTGCCCTTGCTACCCTTGCCTTTGGCGTTGTTCCTAGGAAGAAGTTGCTGTGGCTGAGGTCGAAGAGGATGCTGCCTGTGTTCTCCTCAAGGATTTTGATGGATTCCTTTCTTACTTTGAGGTCCTTCATCCATTTGGAGTCTATTTCCGTGTGTGGTGTACGGACATGGTCCAATTTCATTTTTCTGCATGTGGCTGTCCAATCTTCCCAACACCATTTGTTGAAGAGGCTGTCTTTTTTCCATTGGATATTCTTTCCTGCTTTGTCGAAGATTAGTTGACCATAGAGTTGAGGATCTATTTCTGGGCTCTCTATTCTGTTCCACTGATCTATGTATTTGTTTTTGTGTCAGTACCAAACTGTCTTGATGATGACAGCTTTGTAATAGAGCTTGAAGTCTGGAATTTTGATGCCACTAACTTTGGCTTTCTTTTTCAATATTCCTTTGGCTATTCAAGGTCTTTTCTGGTTCCATATAAATTTTAGGATTATTTGTTCCATTTCTCTGAAAAAATTGGATGGGATTTTGATAGGAATTGCATTAAATGTGTAGATAGCTTTAGGTAGCATAGACATTTTCACAATATTTATTCTTCCAATCCATGAGCATGGAACATTTTTCCATTTTTTTGTGTCTTCCTCAATTTCTTTCATGAGTACTTTATAGTTCTCTGAGTATAGATTCTTTGCCTCTTTCGTTAGGTTTATTCTTAGGTATCTTATGGTTTTGGGTGTAATTGTAAATGGGATTGACTCCTTAATTTCTCGTCCTCCTGTCTTGTTGTTGGTGTAAAGAAATGCAACTGATTTCTGTGCATTGATTTTATATCCTGACACTTTACTGAATTCCTGTACAAGCTCTAGCAGTTTTGGAGTGGAGCCTTTTGGGTTTTCCACATATAGTATCATATCATCTGCAAAGAGCGATAGTTTGACTTCTTCTTTGCCAATTTGGATGCCTTTAATTTCTTTTTGTTGTCTGATTGCTGAGGCTAGGACTTCTAGTACTATGTTGAATAGCAGTGGTGATAGCGGACATCCCTGCCGTGTTCCTGACCTTAACGGAAAAGCTCTCAGTTTTTCTCCATTGAGAATGATACTTGCCGTGGGTTTTTCATAGAGGGATTTGATAATATTGAGGTATGTGCCTTCTATCCCTACACTTTGAAGAGTTTTGATTAGGAAGGGATTTTGTACTTTGTCAAATGCTTTTTCAGCATCTATTGAGAGTATCATATGGTTCTTGTTCTTTCTTTTGTTAATGTACTGTATCACATTGATTGATTTGCAGATGTTGAACCAACCCTGCTGCCCTGGAATAAATCCCACTTGGTCGTGGTGAATAATCCTTTTAATTTACTGTTGGATCCTATTGGCTGGTATTTTGGTGAGAATTTTCACATCTGTGTTCATCAAGGATATTGGTCTGTAATTCTCTTTTTTGATGGGATCCTTGTCTGGTTTGGGGATCAAGGTGATGCTGGCCTCATAAAATGAGTTTGGAAGTTTTCCTTCCATTTCTATTTTTTGGAACAGTTTCAGGAGAATAGGAATTAATTCTTCTTTAAATGTTTGGTAGAATTCCCCTGGGAAGCCATCTGGCCCTGGGCTTTTGTTTGTTTGGAGATTTTTGATGACTGTTTCAATCTCCTTACTGGTTATGGGCCTATTCAGGTTTTCTATTTCTTCCTGGTTCAGTTTTGGCAGTTGATATGTCTCTAGGAAAGCATCCATTTCTTTCAGATTGTCGAATTTGTTGGCATAGAGTTGTTCATAATATGTTCTTATGATTGTTTGTATTACTTTGGTGTTGGTTGTGATCTTCATTCAGGTTTTATTTAATTGGGTCCTTTCTCTTTTCTTTTGGATAAGTCTGGCCAGGGGTTTATCAATCTTATTAATTCTTTCAAAGAACCAGCTCCTAGTTTCATTGATTTGTTCTTTTTTTTTTTTTGGTTTCTATTTCATTGATTTCTGCTTTGTTCTTTATTATTTCTCTTCTCCTGCTGGGTTTAGGTTTTCTTTGTTGTTTTTTCTCGAGCTCCTTTAAGTATAAGGTTAGGTTGTGTATTTGAGACCTTTCCTGTTTCTTGAGATAGGCTTGTATCGCTATATATTTTCCTCTCAGGACTGCCTTTGCTGTGTCCCACAGATTTTGAACCATTGTGTTTTCATTATCATTTGTTTCCATGTTTTTTTTCAATTCTTCTTTAATTTCCTGGTTGACCCATTCATTCTTTAGAAGGATGCTGTTGAGTCTCCATGTATTTGGGCTCTTTCCAAATTTCCTCTTGTGATTGAGTTCTAGCTTCAGAGCATTGTGGTCTGAAAATATGCAGGGAATGATCCCAATCTTTTGATACCTGTTGAGACCTGATTTATGACCCAAGATGTGATCTATTCTGGAGAATGTTCTATGGGCACTAGAGAAGAATGTGTATTCTGTTGCTTTGGGATGGAATGTTCTGAATATATCTGTAATGTCCATCTGCTCCATTGTGTCATTTAAGACCTTTATTTCCTTGTTGATCTTTTGCTTGGATGATCTGTCCATTTCAGTGAGAGGTGTGTTAAAGTCTCCTACTATTATTGTATTCTTGTCAATGTGTTTCTTTGATTTTGTTATTAATTGGTTTACATAGTTGGCTGCTCCCATGTTAGGAGCATAGATATTTAAAATTGTTAGATCTTCTTATTGGACAGACCCTTTGAGTATGATATAGTGAAGAAACAACATTAGAATAATTGGGATTCCAGAAGAAGAAGAAAGAGAAAGAGGAGCAGAAGGTATACTGCAAAGGATTATTGTAGAGAATTTCCCTAATATAGCAAGGGGAACAAGCATCAAAATCCAGGAGGTGCAGAGAACACCCCTCAAAATCAATAGGAATTGGTCCACACCCCTCCATCTAATAGTAAAATTTATAAGCCTTAGCGACAAAGAGAAAATCCTGAAAGCAGCACAGGACAAGAAGTCTGTAACATACAATGGTAAAAATATTAGATTGGCAGCAGACTTATCCACGGAGACCTGGCAGGCCAGAAAGAACTGGCATGATATATTCAGAGCACTAAATGAGAAAAACATGCAGCCAGGAATACTTTATCCAGCTAGGTTATCATTGAAAAGAGAAGGAGAGATAAAAAGCTTCCAGGATAAACAAAAACTGAAGGAATTTGTAAACACCAAACCAGCTCTACAGGAAATATTGAAAGGGGTCCTCTAAGCAAAGGGAGACCCTAAAAGTATTAGATCAGAAGGGAACAGAGACAATATACAGTAACAATCACCATACAGGCAATACAATGGCACTAAATTCATATCTCTCAATAGTTACCCTGAATGTAAATGGGCTAAATGACCCAATCAAAAGACACAGGGTTTCAGAATGGATAAAAAAACAAAACCCATCAATATGCTGCCTACAAGAAACTCATTTTAGACCTGAAGACACCTCTAGATTGAAAGTGAGGGGGTGGAAAACAATTTACCATGCTAATGGACATCAGAAGAAAGCTGGGGTGGCAATCCTTATATCAGATCAATTAGATTTTAAGCCAAAGAGTATAATAAGAGATGAGGAAGGACACTATATCATATTCCAGACTCTTTTTATGAAGCCAACATTACCCTGATCCCCAAATCAGGCAAGGGCCCCACCAAAAACGAGAATTTCAGACCACTATCCCTGATTAATATGGATGCTAAGATCTCAACAAGGTCCTAGGTAGTAGGATCCTACAGCACATTAAAAAGATTATCCACCATGGCCATGTGGGATTCATCCCTGGGTTGCAAGGATGGTTCAACATTTGCAAATCAATCAATGTGATAGAACAAATCAATAAGAGAAGAGAGAAGAACCACATGGTCCTCTCAATTGATGCAGAAAAAGTATTTGACAAAATCCAGCATCCGTTCCTGATTAAAATGCTTCAGAGTATAGGGATAGAGGGAACATTCCTGAATTTCATAAAATCTATATATGAAAAACCCACAGCAAATATCGTCCTTAATGGGAAAAAGCTCACAGCCTTCTCTTTGAGATCAGGAACACGACAAGGATTCCCACTTTCACTACTCTTTTTCAACATAATGTTAGAAGTTCTAGCAACAGCAATCAGCCAACAAAGAGAAATAAAAGGTATTCCAATTGGCTATGAAGAAGTCAAACTCTTTCTCTTCACAGATGACATGATTCTTTATATAGAAAACCCAAAAGACCCCACCCCCAACCTACTAGAACTCATACAGCAATTCAGTAATGTGGCAGATACAAAGTCAATGTACAGAAATCAGTTGCTTTCTTATACACTAACAATGAAAATACAGAAAGGGAAATTAGAGAATCGATTCCATTTACTATAGCACAAGAACCATAAGATACCTGGGAATCAACCTAACCAAAGAGGTAAATGATCTGTACTCAAGGAACTACAGAACACCCATGAAAGAAATTGAAGACACAAAAAGAAGGAAGACCATTCCATGCTCATGGATCAGAAGAATAAACATTGCTAAGATGTCTATACTGCCTAGAGCAATCTGTACTTTCAACACCATTCCCATCGAAGTTCCACCAGAATTTTTCAAAGAACTGGAGAAAAGAATCTTAAAATTTGTATGGAATCAGAAGAGACCCTGAATTGCTAAGGAAACATCGAAAAAGAAAAACAAAAGTGGACGTCATCTTGCCTGATTTCAAGCTTCACTACAAAGCTGTGATCACCAGGACAGCATGGTCCTGGCATAAAAACAGATACATAGACCAGTGGAACAGAGTAAAGTGCTCAGATATGGACCCACGACTCTATGGTCAACTAGTCTTCGATAAAGCAGGAAAAATATACAGTGGAAAAAAGACAGTCACTTCAATAAATGGTGCTAGGAAAATTGGACAGCTATATGTAGAAGAATGAAACTTGACCATTCTCTTACACCATACACAAAGATAAGCTCAAAGTGGAGAAAAGACCTCAATGTGAGGCAAGAATCCATCAGAATCATAGAGGAGAACATATGCAGTACCTCTTCAACATCAGCGACAGCAACTTCTTTCAAAATATGTCTCCAAAGGCAAAGGAAACAAATGCAAAAATGAACTTATGGGACTTCATCAAGATCAAAAGCTTCTGTACAGCAAAGGAAACAGTCAACAAAACAAAGAGGCAACTTACAGAATGGGAGAAGATATTCGCAAATGACAGTACAGACAAAGGGCTGATATCCAAGATGTATAAGGAAGTCCTCAAACTCAACACCCAAAAGACAGATAATCACATCAAAAAATGGGCAGATGGCACGAACAGACATTTCTCCAAAGAAGACATCCAAATGGCTAACAGACACATGAAAAAATGTCCATCATCACTAGCCATCAGGGAGACTCAAATCAAAACCACATGAGATACCACCTCACACCAGTTAGAATGGCCAAATGAACAAGACAGTAAACAACAGGGGTGCCTGGGTGGCTCAGTGGGTTAATCCTCTGCCTTCAGCTCAGGTCATGGTCTCAGGGTCCTGGGATTGAGCCCCACATCGGGCTCTCTGCTTGGTGGGGAGCCTGCTTCCCTCTCTCTCTCTGCCTGCTTCTCTGTCTGCTTGTGATCTCTCTCTCTCTCTGTCAAATAAATAAATAAAATATTTTTTAAAAAGACAGTAAACAACATGTATTGGAGAGGATGTGAAGAAAGGGGAACCTTCTTACACTGTTGGTGGGAATGCAAGTTGGTGCAGCCACATTGGAAAAAAGTGTGGAGATTCCTTAAAAAATGAAAAATAGAGCTCCCCTATGACCCAACAATTGCACTACTGTACCCCAAAGATACAGATGTAATGAAAAGAAGGGCCATCTGTACCCCCAATGTTCATAGCAGCAATGGCCACAGTTGCCCAACTGTGGAAAGAACCAAGATGCCTTTCAACGGATGAATGGATAAGGAAGATGTGGTCCATATACACTATGGAGTATTATGCCTCCATCAGAAAGGATGAATACACAACTTTTGTATCAACAGGAATGGGACTGGAAGAAATTATGCTGAGTGAAATAAGTCAAGCAGAGAGAGTTAATTATTATATGGTTTCGCTTACTTGTGGAGCATAAGAAATAACACGGAGGACATGGGGAGATGGAGAGGAGAAGGGAGTTGAGGGAAATTAACCATGTTAATGGGGGATATTAACCATGAGAGACTATGGGCTCTGAAAAACAATCTGACGGTTTTGAAGGGGCAGGGCATGGGAGGTTGGGTGAGCCTGGTGGTAGGTATTATGGAGGGCACGTATTGTATGGAGCACTGTGTGTGGTGCACATACAATGAATTCTGGAGCACTGAAAAGAAATTAAAAAATAAATAAAAATTAAAAATAATATATGTTCCTAATGTTAGAAAAATATGTGATTTCCAAATGTCAACTTTTTTCATTTCATGATTCATCACTTACATATTACATTTCTGCTCCTGGTAAGAAATTCCTTCCTTAATACTCATCTCTCATTTAACCCATCCCATACCTACCTCCCTCTACCAATCCTCAGTTTCTCTTTACCGTTAGGAATCTATTATGTTTTTCTCCCCACTCTATTTTTTTTCTTCCACTATGTTCATCTGTTTTGTTTGTTAATTTGCACTGTGAGGAAACCATATGGTATTTGTCTTTTCCAGACTGACTTGTTTCACGAAGCATGATTCACTCTAGCTCCATCCACATCACTGCAAATGCCAAGATTTCAACCCTTATGATAGCTGTGTAATATTCCATTGTATGTATTAACAAATGTCACTTTTCTACACAGTTATATAGAGTGCAAGCAAATGAAACAAATTCACACTGCTTATATAAGATGAGGAGTGTAAGGGCCTACTTAGCCAGAGGGAACCATTTTGCAGTAAACTTAGATTGACCCTGCCCCTCCCAGAGGAATTTACTTAAAAACAAGTCCTGGAATCCAGTCCCAGGTAGCAAAGCCCAGATACAAGTGCGAGTCAAGCCAGGTGGAGACATCCAACAGTGGGGTATGCATATATCTACTAGGGTAAATTGAAATCTCATTGGCCACCTGTGTGTGACCTAGCATGACTGTGCAGTTTTCTCTATGTGTTGCAATCTCATTGGCCACCTGTGTGTGTAGCCAGGCTCAACCACATGGCTTTTCCTCTATAAAAGTTAGTCTGTGAGGCTGAGAGGGGTCACCTTTTTGTAAGAGACGGCCCCAACCAGTCGGTTTGATTCTCAATGCTTGGCGTGAAATAAAGCTTTGCTTGACTTTTGCTTTGTATCAGTCTCTCCTTTGATTACAGACCTTTCAAGGAGAATCTTGATGCTACCACAGTGACAGACATTATAGGGTAAGAGAATTACTGGTCAAGTCTTCCTAAATTAAGATGTCAAAACCAAAACCAAACAAAACACAAATACTGAGATATCATGTGGGAGAAAGGATACCATCCTTTCTTGATGTGAAAGGTCCATAATCAAAGGAGTGAGACTGACACAAATGAAAATCAAGCAAAGCTTTATTTTGCACCAAGCATCGAGAATCAAACTGACCAGTCGGGGCCATCTCTTAAAAAGAGGCGACCCCTCTCAGACTAACTTTTATAGAGGAAAAGCCACGTGGTTGAGCCTGGCTACACACAGGTGGCCAATGAGATTGCAACACAGCAAAACTGCACAGTCATGCTGAGTTACACACAGGTGGCCAATGAGATTTCAATTTACCCTAGTAGATATATGCGCACCCCACTGATTGGATGTCTCTACCTGGCTTGACACGCCTTTGTATCTGGGCTTTGCTGCCTGGGACTGGTTTCCTGGACTTGTTTTTTAGTAAATTCCTCTGAGGGGGGCGGGGTCAAACTAAGTTTACTGCATAAACAACAAAATGGCTCCCTCTGGTTAAGTATGCCCTTACATTCCCCCTTTTCTTTGGAGATTAGTCAAATCCTTGACTTTTCAGCCAGTTCTATGTTCTCCTGTTGTAAGGGGTTATATTGAGCATGTAAGACTAACATTTTTATCACTCTAATTTTCTTTTGTACAAATGACATTAAGGCCTTTATGATATAGGGACCAAAAAGTAACATTAGTGCACAGTCAGCTGATGAGTTAGCCATTCACTACTTTGTATAACCTTTTCCATTTTTTAAAATTTCATTTGTCTAATTTCCCACCTATACCCTTTTGTCTTATGAGGTGACTCAGAAGCTCTCACACAAACAGGTGACAATAGGAGCAACAATGAACTCATAGTCTTTTGAGTCTTAGCTTTAGCCCACGGTCAGCAGGGTCCATTGACTGCAGCTTCCATCTCTGGGGCGCGTCCTCATTCTTGGCTCATTTGACGTGAGCCGCGTGAATCCAGGCCCTGATGCCTTCTACTTTTATTGCTGTGGGGGTGGTCAGGATGACACTAAATGGTCCCTTCCAGAGAGGCCCCAAGTTTCCCACTTGATAGTGACGTATCCAAACCAAGTCCCCGGGTTGGTAAGGATGTGGCTCCACCTCCATCTCCATCTCAGTGTGGGCAGTTCGGATCCCCGCGTGGGCCCTTTTTAAGACAGACTGTAATGCCTGCAGTTACTGGAGTACAGACTGATCAGTCATTTCTGCTAGGGCAACCTCTTGTAGCTGAGGGCAGAGTGGGTGGGGGGGGGTCTCCCGAACATTATTTCAAATGGGGTCACCTTGTTTAAGTAGGGTGTACACCGTGCCCTGAGGAGGGTGAAAGGAAGGAGATCCACCCATCCACTTCCAGTCTCCAGAATTAGCTTTGTCAAGGTCTCTTTAAGAGTCTGGTTCATTCTCTCTACTTGCCTGGAACTCTGGGGCTGGGAGGCACAATGTAGTTTCCAGTTAGTGCCCACAGCCTTGGCCAATGCCTGTGAGACTAAACTCACAAATGCAGGGCTGTTGTCTGACCCAAACATGAGAGGCAGCCCAAACCTAGGAATTATTTCTTCTAATAGCTTTTTGGCTACCACTCCTGCCATTCTCATGTTTGGCAGAAAAAGCCTCTACCCAGCCTGAAAAAACTATCTACAAAAACTAACATATACTTGTGTCCATATTTTCCCAGTTTCATCTCTGTAAAATCCATTTCCCAATAAATTCCTGCTTACCTCTTTCTCTTTTCTCTCTTCCCATTCTAGTTCCTCCCGCATTAGCTGCCTGGCATTGAGCACATCTATCAACTACATCCTGAACCATACGCCCTAATTTAGAAACCTGGAACTTCTTACCTACAAGCTCCTTGAGTTTGCGTGTCCCCAAATGGGTGCCCTGATGTATTTGACTTACTAATTTCTTACCTAGTGTTCGAGGGAGAATTAACTTTCCTGTTTTAGTCTTAGCCCAACCCCTTCATAGTCCAATTTAGCCCATTTTTGCAAATACTTTAAATATTCCTCCGAATAGTTCAGTTTTTCTGGTAGGGCTGGAGTCGGAAGTGTAACCAGTTCTTGCACTGTTTCTTGGGCTGCTTGCTTTGTGGCTTGATCTGCTAATTGGTTTCCTTTTGAAATCAGATCAGTCCCCTTTTGGTGTCCCGGGCAATGCATAACGGTTACCTTTTTTGGGTCCTGAATAGCCTGGATGAGAGCCAATATTTCTTCTCTGTTTTTAATTCCTTTTCCTTCTGCTGTTAATACGTCCCTTTCTTTATAAATAGCTCCATGTATATGGAGAGTAGCAAAGGCGTACCTGTTGTCTGTATAGATATTGGCGGTCTTACCCTTGGCCATCTGCAGTGCCTTGGTGAGTGCAATCAGCTCTGCTTTTTGTGCCAAGGTTCCATGTGGCAAGGCTGCTGTCCAGAGTTCCTGCTCAGGGGAAACCACGACAGCCCCCACATACCTCTTTTGATCCACCATGTAGCTACACCATCTGTGAATAGAGTCATCTCCGCATCTGGGAAGGGAATGTCTCTGAGGTCCAGCCTTATTCCTGTGACTTGGGTTAGGACCTCCCCGAAGTTGTGTGGGTGGTCAGCCAGCTCCTCTGGTAGCAACGTGGCTGGATTTAGCACCGCCGGGGGCTGGAAGGTCACTCTCAGTTCGTTGAGGAGGAGGGCCTGATACCCTGTCACTCGGGCATTCATCATCCATTGGTCTGGTGGAGTCCAGAGAAGGCCCTCAATAGCGTGGTTGGTGGTCAAGATGAGAATTTGACCCAAAGTCAATTTACTTGCATCCTTGACCAGGAGGGTTGTGGCAACAATTATGCGGAGGCAGGGGGGGGGAACCCAGCTGCTACTGGATCTAGTTTCTTGCTAAGATAAGCTACTGGCCTTTGCCAAGGCCTCAGAGTCTGAGTCAAAACTCCTTTGGCTACCCCCGCTTTTTTATCCACATACAAGTGGAAGGGCTTGGTAACATCTGAGATGGCCAATGCTGGAGCACTCAGTAAGGCTGTTTGTAATTCCCAAAATGCTCCTTCTGCCTCAGCTGTCCACTCTATCATAGTGAGCCCCCCTTTTGCCAGTTCATAGAGAGATTGGGCAATCTCCACAAACCGCAGTGTCCACAGCCTGCAGTAGCCCACTGTCCCAAGAAACTCCCTCCCTTGTCAGGGCATGGTGGGGCAGGGGTATTGGGTGATCACTTGTTTCCTGGACTCAGACAGTGAATGCACTCCCTCGTGGAGATCAAAGCCTAAATAAGTGGCATGGCTCTGACAGAGCTGTGCTTTCTTTGCTGACACATGATACCCTTTTTCCTGCAGAGTCTGTAAGAGAGCTCTCGTCCCTTGCAAACATGACTCGTAGTCCTCAGCAGCTATTAGCAAGTCATCAACATACTGTAACAGAGTGACTCCCAGGTTGGAGGTTCTGTACTCAAGCAAATCCTTGTGTAGGGCCTCGTTGAAGATGGTGGGTGAATTCTTGAATCCCCGGGGAAGTCTTGTCCAGATGAGCTGGCCTTGGAATCCTTCCTATGGGTTGGACCACTCAAAAGCAAAGAGGGATTGAGACTCCCTTGCTAAAGATATGCAGAAAAATGCATCTTTGTGATCTAAGATGGTATAGACAGTTCTTTTGGGACCCAGGAGGGAGAGGATGGTATAGGGGTTAGGCCCCATTGGGTGGATATCTTCAGCCCATTTATTGACTTCCCGCAAGTCCTGAACAGGCCGGTACTCCCCATTCTCGGCCTTTTTAATGGGTAGCAAAGGTGTGTTCCATGGAGACTTGCAAGGAACAAGGATCCCATCTCCTCAGAGGCGATTAATGTGTTTTTTGATCCCTTCCTTTGCTTCCCAGGGGAGGGAGTACTGCCAGACTCGAACAGCTGTAACCGTCGCTTTTAATTGTACCACCACTGGAGGCTGTCCCTTGGCCAAGCCAGGGGGCTTCCCTTCTGCCCAGACTTTGGGAAACTCGACCTGTAGGGTTTGGAGAAGGCTCCCTTCTCTTGTGTCCTCTGGTTATGAGTCTGGCTCGTAAGGAAGGTATTCATCTACTGCTGCCACAAACACCTGCACAGTGGGTTGTCTCAAGGTTATAGTCATATCTCCTTCCGAGAGCTGAATGCCAGCTCATAGTTTGTGAAGGAGATCTCTTCCCATCAGGTTATACAGGGCATTAGGGAGGACCAAGAATCAATGCTTGACTACTCCTGAGGCCAAATTTAAAGTCCTTTCTGTTATCCATTTATGTCTTTCTGTGCCATTCGCCCCTTGTACCCAGACTTCCTCTCCAGATTGTTTTCCCATAGGTTTAAGTAATGATGAAAATTGGGCTCCTGTGTCCACCAAAAAATCAATTGATTTCCCCTCCAATTTTTACCTGAGGTTCAGGGAGGGGCTCTGAACCATGGCCCCTTCAGGCTTTGGTGGCCAGCATTGCTGTCTTCCTTTTGGGGCACTCCCTGGCCCAATGTCCTTTTTCCTTACAGTAAGCACACTGATCTGAATCTAAGTTTTCCCACCTGCCTTCTCTGTGCTTAGGATTTTCCTTCAATTTACCATCCCCTACCTGCCTTTCCTCTTTCCATTGAACTCTTCCCATCTGTCTCTTCCCGCCTCATGTAATGCCAAAACCTTAACCAATTTTTTGGTCTATTTTTCATCCTCTTGTGCAGAGCTTCTCAAGAGTTTCATCCGGCAGAGCAACCTTACGGAGAGGCAGCATCAGCGCCAATAGAACCGGTGAAGTAGAGGGAGGCAGAGGGAGATAGAGGTAAGAGGAGGATCAGGGCGGTCTTTCTGCTTGGTGGTCCCATAGGTGGACCCCGACCGCATATGAGGTGAACTGGTAAGGGCATCTAGGAACCAAGAGTCAGGTTTAGGGGACAGATAAGGGGGGGGGGAATTCCACATCCTCCACATCTGATGGGGGTAAGACGGTCTTTTTCCCTGGTTCCCCCTCATCTTTCTGTTCTGGTTTTGGTGATCTAACCTGCCTTCTGACCTGGTTTTGTTAGCAGGGGTAAAGTGAGACTTGAGCCATGACGGTGACTCTTCTATCAGATATCGCCAGGCCACGATGTATGGTATTTGGTCTCGATGGAAATCAAATACCTTACTCTGGGTAGAGTAGATCTGAGCCAAGGCAAATGTTCCTTCTGGTGGCCACCCTGTGGAGAAAATGGGCTACTCTAATTGGCAGAGTGTTTTTAGTTTTCCTGGGTAAACCTTGTCACCCGACTGGGCGGCTTTACCTTGGAAATCCTTGAAATGCTGGAGAACAAGATTTAGGGGTGTCACAGGTCCCTTACTCCCCGTTTGCCCCATTTCTCCAAATACAACTCCAAATACAATAAACAACACAACAGACAACAAAAAGACAAGACAAAGACAACTGCAGGCCCAGTGATCCTCATCCAAAGCCTGCTGCTGGTGGGGGCTTTCTCGGTCTCCTGCAAACACAACAAACAACACAACAGACAAAAAGACAAGACAAAGACAACCGCAGGCCCAGTGGTCCTTACCCAGCCACCGGTGGGGGCGTTCTTGATCTCCTGACCACCCAGGGGGACTCAAACCCCCTGACGATCTACTAGTGGAGGGATGGGGCGTCCCCGCATCCACTCCAGCCCTGGAGAGCATGGCTGCATCCAGCTTCTCCCCGGTGGGCTATGCCATGGAGCTCCGCAACCAGACAGACAGGATCCCAAGATATTACCTCTTACCTCTGGAGGCTTTTCCCAGAAATTTTGATGCTGGCTCAGTTCTCATCATTTGATCCCGGAGAGCCCCCAGTGAAAGTTCCATAATCAAAGGAGTGAGACTGATACAAAGCGAAAATCAAGCAAAGCTTTATTTCGCGCCAAGTATTGAGAATCAAACCGACTAGTCGGGGCCATCTCTTACAAAGAGGCGACCACTCTCAGCCTCTCCGACTAACTTTTATAGAGGAAAAGCCACGTGGTTGAGCCTGGCTACACACAGGTGGCCAATGAGATTGCAACACAGCGAAAACTGCACAGTCATGCTGAGTCACACACGGGTGGCCAATGAGATTTCAATGTACCCTAGTAGATATATGTGCACCCTACTGATTGGATGTCTCCACCTGGCTTGACACGCCCTTGTATCTGGGCTTTGTTACCTGGGACTGGTTTCCTGGACTTGTTTGTTAGTAAATTCCTCTGAGGGGGGCGGGGTCAATCTAAGTTTACTGCATAAACAACAAAATGGCTCCCTCTGGTTAAGTAGGCCCTTACAGATGCTTGGTGGGAAATAAAGCTTTGCTTGACTTTTGCTTTGTTTCAGTCTCGCTCCTTTGATTACAGACCTTTCATGCTCTTGGTTTAATGGTCCAGGGCATTTTCTCAGGGGCCTTGGGAAGGACTCAGGTGTTCAGATCTCTCATCCAGGGACCAATCACATTCCTGTCTTGGATCCAACACTCATCATGGTGGCCACTTCTGACAGATCACTTAATCTCTCTAAATTACAAAGCCCTGTGCTGTAAAATATGGTTTAGGGCACTTGCTTTGACCCTCTCAATAGGACTGATATGGAAATCACAGGAGTTGATAATATATATTCTCCATGAGCCCTTAAGCAGCATTCCCATATAAAAGCTAAAGAGTAAGCTTTCATCCTACATTTTTGTGGAGCCATCCAACTCCCCTCTCTGGAATCACCCACTATTGAGTGTGTAGCTCATTCTCTGGGCATTCAATAGTTGAACACATACAGAGTAATTGTGAAGAATCCTTCCTTTCATTTCCTTGAGTAAAGCCTCAACACTAATTTGTCGGCCATGCTAACATTTTCACATCCCAGAACAGGGAACTGAGGCACAGAGGGGTCTCTATAACTCTCTCAGGTATGTGTCACTGCTAAACTATATGTGAACCTAGGCCATCAGGTACAGTCACTCTGCTGTATTTCTATAATGTCTCAGCTAAAAAAAGGTTATCTGCTCACAAAAGCAGTTTGTTAGTTGTTTGATGTACATACCAAATTTAAACATCATCCTAAGTTCAACTTTGATTCAGGAGACTGTTTTGGGCAGTTGATGAAGAAGGGGGGGAGAAGTTGGCACTCTGAATGAATGGCTACTAATTTCCCTATGGTTTTTTGTCAGCAACTTGCTAGCAGTGCTCTCTATTATATACGTGTTTCCCAGGATTTTGTTTGGGGCATGCTGGAAAAATTGTGCATCCCCAGTCCAGAACATGAACTTCTGGTCCCTTCTGGCAGTTCAGGAAAGTCCACTTCTGGCCACACAAGGGTACACATTACAGGTGACCAGATGAAGGTACTATGGGCATTTCCTCATTTTGTTGATCCAGAGTAGTCTCTTTCATTGTTTCATATCCTCAAGACAGAGCAATCAAAATGGTAGTGGACATTTTTTCGTGTGTTTTAAATTTTTTCAATGCGGCTCTATGCTCAATGTGGGGCTTGAAATCATGACCCAGATCAAGAGTTGCATGCTCCACTAACTGAGACAGTCAGGTGCCCCATTTTTCTGCTAATTCAAGTGTACAAATATAAATTTAATAAGCCCATCAGTACTACTTCTAACTCAACATTCAGTGTATTTTAATAGTAAAGAGCTTCAAGAGAACAGGTATTATTTCTTCTTTGATTGTTTGACAGAATTCCCCAGGGAATCTGTCAGGCCCTGGGCTCTTGTTTCTTGGGAAGTTTTTGATTACTGCTTCAATCTCATTACTAGATATCAGTCTACTCAGGTTGTCAATTTCTTCCTGTTTCAGTCTGGGATGTTTATAAGTTTCCAGGAATGCATCCATTTCATCTAGGTTGCTTAACTTATTGGCATATAGCTGTTGATAATAACTTCTGATGATTGTTTCTATTTCTTTAGTGTTAGTTGTGAATCTCCCCTTTCATTCATAATTTTATTAATTTGGGTCCTCTCTCTTTTCTTTTGGATTAGTTTGGCCAATAAAAAAATAGTAAACAATGTCTCCAATGCAATCTATAAAACTTAGGCACTTTTTGAAAAGAGGCCTTTATAGATCTATCCCTGAAACAGTGTGTCCAGATTTTTTAGAATAAAAGACATTATTTAGAAGAGGATTAGGTGATGAAATAAGTTGAAAGGTAGTACAGGAAATTCCCATATCCCAGCCCTCCAGCTTCCCCTATTAACACCAGCTGATCTGAGTGCAGTTCATTACTTGTAATGAGTGAAATAACATCAATACTTTCACCCATTAAATGTCCACAGTATACACGAAAACGTTTTTTTGTGCTTTGATATTCTTTTCCAAGTTTTTGTTTAAATTGTATTAGGTTATCATGTAGTGTAACATTGGTTTCAGAAGTGGAATTAAGATATTTATCCATTACATTTAACACCCAGTGTTCATCACAACAAGTACCTTCCTAATTACCCATCACCCACTTAGCCCACCACTCCCTTACCTCCCCTCCAGCTACCCTCAGTTTGTTCTTTACATACAAGAGTCTCTGGGTACACCTGGGTGGCTCAGTTGTTTGAGTAACTGACTCTTGATTTCTTTTTTTTTTTTTTGACTCTTGATTTCTACTCAGATCATGATCTCAGGGACATGAGATGAAGCATTGTGTCAGGGCTCTGTTCAGTGTGCTTGAGATTCTTTCCCTCTGCCCCCCTCAAAGCACATACCCACTCTCTCTCTCTCTCCACACACACACACATATATATGTGTGTATGTATATATTTAACTCTAAATATATATAAATAAATAGATAGACATATACCTAAACATAAGGAAATAAACCTTTAAAAAAAGAGTCTGTGATGGATTACCTCTATTTTTTTTCTTTCTTACCTTGTGTTCATTGGTTTTGTTTCTTAAATTTCACATATGAGAGAATTCATATATTTCTCTTATCTGAATGACTTATTTCACTTAGGATATTACACCCTAGAAACACCCACATTGTTTGAAGTGGCAAAATTTCATACTTTCACAGTCTGTAATTCCATCATATATATGATGGAATTACAGCTGTGTATATATATATATGTGTATATGTACATGATGGAATTATCATACATATGTATACACACATATATACATATATATGTGTGTGTATATGTGTGCATACATATGTATGATAATGTGTGTATGTATTATGTATGTATGTAGGATACATATGTATGCATACACATATATGTATGCATACACATATATCATGCACACATACATATACATGATATATATGTGTATACATCATACATATGTATGATATATATGTGTGTGTATATATACACGCACATATATATACTGCATTTTAATTATCCAATCATCTGTCAAGGGACATTTGGTTTTTCCCATATTTTGGCTTTTGTGAACACTGTTGGTATAAACACTGGGTTGCAGGTGCCACGTTGAATTACTATGTTTGTATCCTTTGAAAAAATACCTAGTGGTGCAATTCCTGGGTCATAATGTAGCTCTATTTTTACCTTTTTGAGGAAGCTCAATAGTGTATTCCAGAGTTGGAGCACCAGTTTACATTCCTAACAGTGTAAGAGGGGTCCCCTTTCTCTACATCTGTTTTTTCCTGAGTTTTATTTATTTATTTATTTGCCATTCTGACTGGTGTGAGGTGGTATCTCATTGTGGTTTTGATTTTTATTTCCCTGGTGCAGAGTGATGTTGAAACACCATCTGTCTGGTGGCCATTTGTATGTCTTCTTTGAAATAATGTCTGTTCATGTCTTCTCCCCATTTATTGACTGGATTATTTGGTTTTTGTGTATTGAATTTGATAAATTCTTCATAGATTTTGGATTCTAGCCCTTTATCTTTTTTAAATTTAAATTCAATTAGCCAACATAAGTACATCATTAGTTTCAGATGTAGAGTTCAGTAATTCATCAGTAGCATATAATACCATATAACACCAGTGCTCATCACATCATATCATATCACATGCCCTCCTTAATGCCCATCACCTGATTACCCCATCCCCCCACCAACCTTCCCTCCAGCAGCCCTCAGTTCATTTTCTAGAGTTAAGAGTCTCTCATGGGTTTTCTACCTGATTTCTTCCCATTCCTTTTTCTCTCCCTTTCCCTATGATCTCTGTGCTGTTTCTTTTTGCCTCATATGAGTACAACCATATAATAATTACCTTTCTCTGACAGACTTATTTTGCTGAGTGTAATACCCTCCAGTTCCATCCATGTCAATGCAAATGGTAAGATTTCATCATTTCTGATGGCTGCCTAATATACCATTATACATATGTACGTATATCTATATGTATCCATATATCTATATTTATCTATCTATATGTTTTCATATATATGAAATGGATATATGTGAAATGGATAAAGAAGATATATACATACATATCTTATCTATCTATATATAGGTATTGATATATATATCTGTCTTCTTTATCCATTCATCTGTCAATCAACATCTCCACTCTTCCCATTGTTTGGCTATTATAGACATTGCTGCTATAAATACTGGGGCACAGTTGCCCTTAGGAGCAATACCTTTGTATCTTTGGGGTAAATACCTAGTAGTATAATTGTTGGGTCATAGGATAGCTCTATTTTTAACTCCTTGAGGAATCTCCATACTGTTTCCCAGAGTGGCTGAAACAGATTGTATTCCTTCCAATAGTGTAGGAGGGTTCCCCTCTCTCCCCATCTTCCCAATGTCTGTAGTATCCTGAGTTGTTAATTTTATCCATTCTGACTGGTGTGAGATGGTATCTCATTGTGGTTTGGATTTGTATTTCCCTGATGCCCAGGTATGTGGAGGATATTTTTCATGTGTCTGTTGGCCATTTATATAGACAAATTAAATATAAATTATATACATGCATGCATACATACATGTATATATTTTAAATACAAAATAGGGAAATGGCTGTTCATGTCATCTGTCCATCTCTTGACTAGATTATTTTGTTTCTGGGTGTTGAGTTTGATAATTTCTCTATAGATTTTGGATACTAGCCCTTTATCTGTAAGAAATTTGCAAATATCTTCTCCCATTTTGTAGATTGCCTTTTAGTTTTATTGCCTGTTTCCTTTGCTGAGCAGAAGCTTTTTATCTTGATGAAGTCCCAATCATTCATGTTTGCTTTTGTTTCCCTTGTCTTTGGAGATGTGTTTAGCATGAAGTTGCTGCAGCCATGGTAGAAGACGTTGTTGTCTATGTTCTTCTCTAGGAATTCGGTGCATTTCTGCCTCACGTTGAACTCTTTCACCTATTTTGAGTTTTCTCTTTGTGTATGGTGTAGGAGAATGGTCCAGTTTCTTTCTTCTACATGTGGCTGTTCTATTTTCCCAACACCATTTGTTGAAGAGACTGTCCTTTTTTCCCCATTGGATAGTCTTCTCTACTTTGTATGGGATTAGTTGACCATAGAGTTGAGGGTCCACTTCTGGGCTCTCTTCTGTTCCATTGATTTATGTGTCAGTTTCTGTGCCAGTACCATACTGTCTTGATAATTACAGCTTTGTAATATAGGTTGAAGTCTGGCATTATGATGGCTGCAGCTCTGGTTTTTGTTGTCAATATTCCTTTGCTAATTGGGGTCTTCTGATTCCATACATATTTTAGGATTATATGTTCCAGCTCTGTGAAAAATACTGATGTTATTTTGATAGGGATTGACTTTAACATGTGGCTTTCTTTCAGTAGCATAAACATTTTAACAATATTTGTTCTCCTAGTCCATGAGCACGGAATGTTTTTCCATTTCTTGGTGTCTTCCTCAATTTCGTTCATACATGTTCTATAGTTATCAGAATATAGATCCTTTACCTCTTTAGTTAGGTTTAGTCATAGGTCTTATTGTTTTTGGTGCAACCAAAAATGGGATCAACTGCTTGATTTCTCTTTCTTTTGCCTCATTTTTAATATATAGAAATGAAACTGTCTTCTGTGCATTGATTTTATATCCTATCACTTTGTTGAATTTCTGGATCAGTTCTAGCAATTTTGGGGTAGAGTCTTTTGGATTTTCTACATAAAGTCTCATGGCATCTGTGAAGAGAGGGACTTTAACTTCTTCTTTGCTACTTTGAATGCCTTTAATTTCCTTTTGTTGTCTGATTTCTGAGGCTAGGACTTCTATTACCATGTTGGAAAACAGTAGTGAGAGTGTGCACCCCTGTTGTCTTCCTGAGCTTAGGGGAAAAGCTCTGTTTTCCTCCATTGAGAATGATATCTGCTGTTGGATTCTTGTAGATGGCTTTTATGATATTGTGGTATGTTCCCCCTACCCACACACTGTGTAGAGCTTCAGTCAAGAAGGGATGCCATATTTGGGCAAATGCTTTTTCTACATCAATTGAGAGGATCACATGGTTTTTTCCTTTCTTTTGTTAATGTCATATATCACATTGATTGATTTGTGGATGTTGAACCACACTTGTAGCCCAGGAATAATTGCCACTTGGTTGTGGTGAATAACCCTTTTAATGCACTCTTTGATCCTATTGGTTGGTATCTTGGTGAGAATTTTGACAACCATGTTCACTAGAGATATTCATGTGTAATTCTTTTAGATGGGGCCTTTGTCTGATTATGAGATCAAGCAATTCTGGCCTCATACAATAAGTGGAAGCTTTTCTTCCATTTCTGCTTTTTTGAAAGAGCTTCAGAAGAATAAGTATTAGTTCTTCTTTAATTGTTTGGTAGAATTCTCCTGGCAAGTCATCTGTCCCAGGACTCTTGTTTGCTGGGAGATTTTTATTACTACTTCAATTTTCTTGCTGGTTATGGTTTTGTTCATGTTTTCTATTTATTCCTATTTCAGTTTTGGTAGTTTATAAATTTCCAGGAATTCATCCCTTTCTTCCAGATTGCCTAATTTGTTGGCATATAGTTTCTCATTGTATCTTCTTAAAATTGTATTTCTTCAGTGTTGGTTGTGATCTCTCCTTTTTCATTCATGAATTTATTAATTTGGGTCCTTTCTCTTTTCTTTTGGATAAGTCTAGCTATTTTTTAAATCTTATTAATTCTTTCAAAGAACCCACTTCTAGTTTCATTGATCTGTTTTACTGTCCTTTTGGTTTCTGTTTCATTAATTTCTGCTCTAATCTTTATTATTTCTCTTCTTGTGATTGGTTTAGGCTTTATTTGCTCTTCTTTCTCCAGGTCCTTTAGATGTTAGCTTATGTATTTGAGACTTTTCTAATTTTTTTTTTGAAAGAGGCTTGTATTGCTATGTATTTCTTAGGACTGCTTTGGCTGCATCTCAAAGGTTTTGAACAGTTGTGTTTTCATTTTCATTAATTTCCATGAATTTTTAAAAATTCTTTTTTCATTTCCTGGTTAACCAATTTGTTGTTTAGTAGGATGCTCTTTAACCTCCAAATGTTTGAGTTTCTTCCAAGTTTACTGTTGTGATTGAGTTTAAATTTCTCAGCATTGTGGTCTGAAAATATGCAGGAAACAATCCCAAACTCTTGGTTTTGTTTGAGACCTGATTTGTGACCCTAAGTATGTGATCTATTCTGGAGAATATTCCATGTGCATTTGAGAATGTGTACTCCATTGTTTCAGGATGGAAAGTTCTGTATTTATTTGTGAAGTCCATCTGGTCCAGTGTCATTCAAAGCCCTTGATTCCTTGTTGATCTGCTTAAATGATCAGCTTGTTGCTGTGAGTGGGGTGTTGAAGTTCCCTACTATTATTGTATTATTATTAACATGTTTCTTTAATTTGGTTATTAATTGGTTTATAAAATTGGCTGCTCCCAAGTTTGGAGCATATATATTGATAATTTTTAAATCTTCTTGTTGGATAGACCATTTAATTATGACATAGTATCCCTCTTCATCTCTTACTATGGTCTTTGGTTTAAAATCTAATTTGTTTGATATGAGAACTGCTAGTTCAGCTTTTTTTTGGGGGGGGGGAGGTCCATTAGCATGATTAATAGTTCTCCACCCATTCACATTCTATATGGAGGTGTCTGTAAGCCTAAAATGAGATTTTTGTAGCCAGCATATGGATGGGTCTTGCTTTTTATCCAATCTCTGTCTTTTTAGCCCACTTATATTCAAAGTAACTGTTGAAAAATGTTAATTTAGTGCCATTGTATTACCTGTACTGCCCTGTTACTGTAGATTGTCTCTTTTGCTTTCTGGTCTATGTTGCTTTTGGGCTCTCTCTTCACTTACAGGATCCCCTTTAATATTTCTTGCAGGACTGATTTAGTGATCACAAATTCCTTTAGTTTCTGTTTGTCCTGGAAGCTCCTTATTTCTCCTTCCATTCTGAATGACAGCCTTGGTGGATAAAGTATTCTTGGTTGCATGTTTTTCTCATTTAGTATCCTGAATATATCATGCCAGCCCTCTCTGGCCTACCAGTTCTCTATGGATAGGTCTGCTGCCAGTCTAATTTTCCTACCCTTGTAGATTAAGAACATCTAGTCTCAAACTGCTTTCAGGATTTTCTCTTTATTTCTGAAATTTGCATGCTTCACAGTTATCTGTCATGGTGTTGATCTATTTTTATTGATTTTGATGGGGGTCTCTATACCTTTTGGACTTGAATGTCTTTTCCTTCCTCAAATTAAAGAACTGTCCCTCTCTTTCTTTCTTCTTCCCCTGGGGCCCCAGTAATTCTATTTTTTTTTTTTTTGCATTATGGTATTGCTTATTTCTCAAAGTCTCCCTTAGTGGTCCATTAGTTGTTTTTCTTTCTTTTCTGCAACCTCCTTCCTTTCCATCATCTTGTCTTCTATGTCACTGACTCTTTTCTGCCTCATTCACCCTAGCTGTTAGAGCACCCATTTTAGAGTACATCTCAGCTAAAGCATCTTTAATTTTGGTCTTCTTAGATTTTATTTGTGCACTCTTAGATTCTCTAGTGTCTTTTATGCTTTCAGCCCCAGCAAGTAACTACATAATCGTTACCCTGAATTCTAGCTTTGATATTTTATTTATATCTATATAAATTATATCTGTGGCAGAGAGTGTAACTCTGATTCTTTAAAAGGGAAAAAGGAAAAAAATAAAGGAACATTTTAAACTGAAATATTTAAAAAATGAAAAAAAAAACCTTGAATTCTATGTATTATATATTATTTTCCAGCCCTGGAGTTTTGCAGTTCTGTGTGCTCTGTAAACCTGGTGTTCACCTGATGTTCCAGCTGGTCTTCTGAGGGAGGAACCTGCTGTGCTGATTCTCAGGTGTCTTTGCCTGGGCAGAGTTGCACCACCCCTCATCAGGGGGCTGTGCTCATTGTAAGCTGCTTCTGGTTGCCTTAGCTTCCCTAAGGCTTTCACTACCAATATAGAGGATGAAAATAAAAATAAAAATGGTCATGCCCCAATCTCCAGCCTGGAAGATGAAAGATCTCAGGCTCCTCTTTCTCCCTCAGTGAAAATCAGTCTTCACTTTTGTGTGTGCCATTCTGCAGACTCCTGAGATGTGCACCTGTGCCGAATCTCCTGTGGAAGGTGGAATGTTGCTGTATTTCTGTCCTTTGCAGGGCACCTATATGGAGAGTTGTCACTCAACCATGTTGTGGTTCAGTTTATGGCAAACTGAGCTGAGAGACCACTCCTGGGATCTCTGACCTTAGCTAGTTTCCCCACTCTGATGCCTAGGAACTCTGCCAGCTGAGGCATCCCCATTCTTTCAGTGACCTTAGGAATCCTGAGACCACATTGTCTCATCTAGGATTCTGCTCCACTTTGCCTCCTGAGCACCTTTCAGACATGGACATCACTCACCGGAGCAGACTGGTAAAAGTTCTGATTTTGCACTCTGAGGCTGTGTCACTTTGTGGTAGCCACCTTACAGATGTTTATCTCCACTTCCTCCCTTCCCCCCTCCATTTATATTCTGATATATCCCCTAATATTCAGTTCTTTATACCTCCTACCTTGCAAAAAGTGGTCACTTTCCTATTTGTAGAATTCCAGCAATTCTTTTCTTACATCTCAGGTTGAGTTCATAGGTGTGCAGAATGATTTTATAGTTATCTAGCTAAATTCATGGGACCAGATGAAACAAGGTCCCCTCCTCTTACACCATCTTGCCTCCTTATGTGCCTGTAATTATAGACTGAACTGGATTTATTGTTCTAGGTGCACTTATCAGAGATTTTGGACTTGAGTAAACTAAAGCAATAAGCTGTTTGATTAGTTGACTAAAGACTGTTTTAATAGAAGATATATCTGCTCCTGTATCAATCTGTTGGGATATAATAGATTGTATATGTAATAATAGCTTGAACTCAATGAAACTGACATTCCAGAAATTGCTTGAAGCATTGTAGATGAGAGGAAGGAATCCAAAAACATAGGTGGAAGTCAGGTATAAGAAGTTCGTTTTTCAGACAGTGTTTCTAGAAATTTTTAGTGCTTAGTATCTGCTATATGTTTTTTATATAATTTTTATTTTTTTTTATTTCTTTTCGGTGTTCCAGAATTCATTGTTTATGCACCACACCCAGTACTCCATGCAATATGTGCCCTCCACAATACCCACCACCAGGTTCACCCAACCTCCCACCCTCCTTCCCTCCAAAATCCTCAGTTAGTTCCTCAGAGTCCACAGTCTCTCATGAGAGACTGCCATATGTTTTGAAATTAGAAGAGATCACAGCAATATGAAATTGTTTGGAATTCATGTGTGTGATCAGGACTGATGAGATGAAACAAAATTTTGGCAAGAGTGCCAGAAAATTCCAAACTTTATCTCTTCTAGAGAATATCTGTAACATTTATTTTAGTCCTAGAAGCAAAAAGCAAACACAAGCCAAATTCCAATCATAACTGACCTTTTGAAATTGAGAAATTTCTACTAGAGCTTTACTCTCCAAACTTTGTTGTGTATCCTTATGACTGGAAATGACTGAAAAACAAGCCCCTTCTCACTCTAAAAGGTACTTAGATAAGTATTAAATTTTCTTCATTGTTACCTTTCTCCCAGGCTCCATCCATTTCTGGGCAGTGGAAGGAACGAGAAATGACAGAGAATTGGACGGTAGGTGCAGGTTTAACTCATTACAGGTGAGAAACTCTTAAGGAGAGGCTTGTTCCAGGCACTGTGAAAAAAGAGAGAAGGAAACAATACTCCTGCCAACCACTAAATGGGGAGAAACAGCTTGGCCCTTCCAGAATGCCCCCTCCAAGGGGGAAATATCCACTCATTTACGGAGTTCTGCATGTTTAATCTGTAAAAACACTTGTGTGTGCAACACTGGTGTTATTGAGGTAGAGGGTAATGCACTAGATAGTCTTAGAAAAGATAAACACTTAGCCATAGAAGAGCTGCAAGGGCAGATGAAGGCATCCTAGAAGCCTCATATGTGGAGGAATACAAATTCCCTAGAATATCAGGATTTAGGTTCTTGTTGGCTCTCTTCTGATTGTTCAAGCAACAATAAGAAATGTTAAGTATCACCTGTTCTCTAAAGTGGGGTTATAACAGCACCATCAGGAGATATTATGGTGGTTTAGAGGCACAGAGATTTTATACATCAAAACTAGAAATCACATCACTGTTTTCTTTTTTTAAATTTCCTACAGCTTATGACAGGAAATAACCTGAACTGAAATAATGATTATCCCCTCCTGAAAATGTGTATCTCTTGACATTTGATAGTTGTCTCTCTTCTGACAGCTGTACACATCCTACTTCAAGGCTCAATCCAATGCTATAACCTTTGAGGCTGACTGTGATCCCTTTCAAAATTAATCCCTCCCTTGGTTCTCTGAAGTTCTTTTATGTTGGGTATCACATACTGCCTTTTGCTAGTCACCCATAACTGCCTTGACATTCTTCAAGGTCTACTCTCCTATCTAAGTAAGACCCTATCTTCCTAGGGTCTTACTCCCCTATCTCCCTCCTAGAACCCAAAATTTCTTACATAGATGCCTTCCTTATGTTTATATAGTGCTTATTATGGCATGTCAAAGGTCACAACTTACCTCATTTAATACTCCCTACTTGGGAGATGTCAGTAGGCATGGATTCCCCCCCCCCCATTTCACAAATGAAGAGACTTAAGACTCAGTGGCCACACAATTTGTCCAGGATCACAAATCCCTGATTGTAAGAGGCAGATCTCAGAGCTGCCATATTTAGAAGACTGGAAGTAAATTCTAGTCTATGTTTGAGTTGCTTCTGGAAGAATTTAGATTTCAGATCTGAGATCTAACAAACCCAGAAACTGAAAGATTATGACCAACAGTGTCAAATCTATTATTTCCAAGACCAAAATGTGCTTTTGGAGAAACAAGGTCACAGATTTTGGCTCAGAGAGCTACGTCTTTAGAATGAGAGACAGATCTTGGTTCATATTGCTCTGTGGCTCAATTTACCCACCTGTGAAATAAGAAGGTGGTGGCTAGACTACCAATTCTAAGAATCCTTCATGCAGTCCATGAGTCCTCTTTACCAACTATAGTGGCTGGGACTTGTGGGTAGAATGGCCTGAAAATTCTCTTTCCACTTTGCAGATTTGCAGCAGGAAGGGCCAGAGGCTGAGCTGGAGTTCCAGTGAGAGGGTTGGGGTTGCAATGACAGGACCAGAGCAGGGGTTTTGCGAGAATAGAGTAGAGGGGTGTATAGTTCATACTCTCCTAAAACTACTGGAGTAGAGCCCCTGGGAAGGAAGCATGGCAAGTCGGATGGTACTAGGTGTGGAGGCAGAGGCCAGCACTTCCACCAACACACTGGCTGATGCATTGGGACCACCAGAAGGTCTACATCACTCTCTAGGCCAGTCTCCCTATCTGTGTCACAAGTGAAGGTCAATGCCAGCACCAACAATGGGCAGAGGCAGCCCAGGACCATAGTTCCCACGGAAGGGCTGGGACATGGCACACACATCAGCAAAGCCCAGTCCTGACAAACTGCCATCCCACTAGTAAGTGGCTTGGAAAGAATCCTGAACTAAAGATGTTCCAAAAGCAGTTCCCTCATGGTCTTCAGGTCCCTGGAGCGACTTTCAGTTCCATCTAGGAAGCTCAGAGCCCTGCTTATCTCGTTGGTCTCCCTGCCTGGGATTGGCTCCCAGAGAGTAGGACTGCGAGGGTCCCTGAGACTCAAAGTTGAAGAGAACAGTCTGTGCCCACCTTACCATGTCTAACTCAAAGCCATATTTTATTAGTGTCACTGGCCCCGCTCACGCTCATAACATGCTGGAACACCATCAACAGGAATAAATAGAGTAATAAAGAACAGGAATGAATGGGGCTATAGAAAGAGAGCCTCCTGGAATAGATATAGATTTGAATTCAAAATCTTCCTTTCCCTTTTCAGCCAGTAAAAATGTTACCCAGCTAGGAGGATATTTGCCAAGCCTCACCTGTAAACTAAGGATCCTGTCTTACGGAGGCACTGGGATTACAAAGCAAATAAGCAGCTATAAAGTATGTCCCTGTCTCTTTCCCTTGAAGTCTATCAGTATAGCTGTCAATCACAATCCAGACCTTTGATTTTCCTTTCCTGATTAAAAAGCCTTCCACAGCAACTCAGATCAAGGACCTATTTCTTAGGGATTAGGCCAGGCACACCAGGGAAACAAAGGTGGCCTGACATTTTCTTCCAGCCAAGAAGACAGTTACTAAAAGCATCCAAGCTTGGAGTTGGGCCTGGGGACTCAAATGTGAACAAGAGAGACATGGTATCAGCTCACATAGGGATTACTTTACAGTGAATGAGGCTGGCAACTTAACAGTGTTAACATCGTGTGACCAAATAAGGACTGTGAGAAACACAAAAGAAAGGGTGTCTCCTGGAGAAGGAAGTTTCTCAGCTAAGTCTTGAAGAACAAGTAGAAGTTTTCAAGATAATAGGAGTTTCTCTGCTCTTGGCAACATCCATTCCCATTCAAGCAAATAGCTGGGGTTCCTGCCCATATTCTAGGGACCTACCTTATTTTTAAGGTGTATAAGAGTTCCTGGCTGTTGAAGAGGGGGCTGTGCACACAGATAATGTCACAATGTCTGAGCAGTTTGGGGAAAGAAAATCTCCAGACCTGACTGTGCTTCTCTCTTTGTGGTCTCCTTAAATCAAAAGTTTGTTACTGTTATTATTATTATTACTACAAACAAATGGGTCAAAGACACAGCAGGCCTTGGCAGTAATCTGGATACAGTGGATAAATAAGTGGGACAAAACATACTAGAAAACACCTCTTATACATACAGTGTGCCAGGCACCATTCTAATACACACACACACACACACACACACACACACACATATTTTTCATCCAATCCTCATATTAATGTTATGATTTAGGTCTATTCTTATCTTTATTTAATGGATAAGGAAGCTGTAGCACAGGAAGGCCAAGTAATTTGACCATGGTTACCCAGCCCATGGTAAGACATCCAGGGTTCTAGTTTGGGCTCCTGGATGAATGGTAGTGCCTTTCATGGTGATGGGAACATGGGTGAAGCTGAATGAATGCTGCTTCAGGCATATAGAATTTCTGTTACCATACCAAAAATTACTCATAATTTCTGTTCCTAATACCAAAGCTTGTGTGATGGTTTATCAGAGAGGTCAGGTGTATTCCCTCAGATCTCTTTGGTCCAAATGCAGGTGTCCCAAGATACTATATGGGAAGCATCATGCAGCATGTCTTTCCCACTGAGACTCAACCCAGTCATGGTAGATCAGACCCACAGTGCTGGCCACAGAGGAACCTATGAAGTTTAGACATACCACTCTGATGAAGCTAGCCCTCACAGACAATGAAAGCCAACTGCCTGAACATGAAACAGCTCTAAAGAATAAGAAAACTCAATCTTGTTTTCCAGATCCTGTGTCTACTACATACTCCAAAGCAGCTAGAACTGCAGGCCATCAGGAAAACCTGAAAACTGGAGTTGACAACATTTGGGTTAGCCTTAAGAGACTTCTTGCTTAAGATCCTCGAGTCTCTGAGGCTTTAATGGACCAATGGGCTATATCCAGTGGCAATGACAGGCAGAAGCTAGGATGAGATAGCCAAGACCTCCCTATGAATTTCCTAAATGTAGGGAAGGACACCCTTTAGGGTGGGTGGGCAAAAACTATTCCAAGAGACTTCCTTACAGCTTGTGAAAACTCTGCAGGTCTTCTGATGCCTTTGTATCTGTCCTGGCTTTTGCAAGGAATTGAGGGATGTGTCCAGTCCAGAGGTTGATATATTCCTGATGCCTGGATATGCCAGGAGACTGCTACTTTGCAGCCTGTAAATGATCTACCTTCTCGGCTACAGCAAGCTATATAAGATACAGCTACTTCTGTGGAAAAGTGGCTGATCTTATCCTCTGCCCTTCACCCATGGCCATTATACCTAGAGGTTGTGGATTCAGGGCTCAATCATGTTAACAGCAGGGACCTTTTCACATCCTGCTTCTGTATGCAAACCATTCTTCCAGGTGAACACCACCTGGGTAGCTCCTGACACCCAGATACTAGACAATACATCTAGATTATATTGTCCCCTTACCTTTCCACTTTTTATTTGCTCCTTGGCCCTCCTTTCCTTGGATAGCAGATTGCCAGTGCTTAACTTTAGGAAAGATTAACCACATCCATCAGCCAAAATACCAGTCACTGGGCCTGTTTCTTCATTAATAAGATGGAGATGCGTGTACACTGAAACTCATATTGGGTGAAAATGCCATAGGCATCACATGTAGTATATACCAGGCCTTTTGCTATGTAGTGTCTATATGTTACCTCTGTCATCATTCAAAGCCCTGTGAGGCACACATTATGCTCTACATTTTTCAGATGTCAGAAATGGTCTCAGAATTTGGGTGTATTCCCAAGGTCAGCAGAAGGGGTAGGGGCAGAGCTGGGGTGCATATGGGTAGCTCACACTTTGAATGGTCTGAGAGGGAAACATACCTAGCCTGAAACCTCACTTGAGGCCCCACCCTCTCTTGGTTCCGAGGTGGCCCCGCCTAGCCCGGGTGCAGGTTGTACTGGCGCCCGCCTTCCAGTCCACCCGTCAGAGCACAGGGAAGTGCGCGCCCACCTTGGCCACCGAGAGTTCCGGGATCCTGGAGGGGCCGGAAGTGGCTCCTGTTCTCGCTTCCGGTTCGGCCATTGTTTTCGCTCCCGCAGGCCACGGGTGTTTTCCCGCATGCAGGGGTCGCTGCGACTGTACACCGGTGAGCGGAGCAGGGGCGGGGAGGGAGGTGCTGTCTGGGCCGGGGTCGCTGGGTTGGAGCCGCGGCCGCCCGCAGGCCTAATCTGCGACGCTGGCCCGGTGCACGCTTTGCCTCCGTGGCCGGTGGCGCGGTCCCTGTGACACTCTGAAGCCGCCAGTTGTAGAGCCGCCTCTTTCGTCCCGTCCCCTTGACCAGCGGTGCCTGCCCTGGAGCATGGCGTCTGCCGGTACAGCGGAGAAAAAGGCAGACATGGCCAGGTGAGCTGCGCCGCAGACGCCCTGGTTTAACGCAAAATGTAGGTGGATATTTTCCCAGCCTTACACTGAGAGCACAAAGCGTCAGAAGTGGGTTAGACAGTTTTGAAACTAAAAACGTGAAGTGTCACTTGGAGACCCAAAAGTGCAGAAGAGATTAGCTGCGGAGCATTCAGAACTAGTAGGAAAATGATCAGAACGTTTTACAGGTGTGGGGATCTCAGAGCAGAGTTAATAGGTTCTTCTCCTTGTCCTCCTCCTCCCCCTCCTCTTCTTCCTCTTCTTTCTTCCCCCTGCTTGCTTGCTTCCTTCGTTCCTTCTTTTCCTTCCTTCCTTCCTTCCTTCCTTCCTTCAACAGAAATTGAAGCCTAGAGAGTTGCTTACCAAGGGTACTGAGATGCATGGTGACCATCATTGATGCCCTAGTTTCCACTAAGTTACTGATTCTTCAAGGTACTGATTCACCAAGTTTTACCGTATATTAAGTGGATAAAAGCTTTCCCCCCACTTCAGTATCAGCTAAATGAACGACATTCATTTACTAAAGGTGTACTTCTGTGTGCCTTGTACACACACACACACACACACGCACACACACAAGACTGGAAACCTGTCCTGCCCTTTGAGTCTTTCCCCAAAGTGGGAGAGACAGCAGTGTAAATCACAAACACAGTGTGATAAGTATTCTAGTAGAGATTTGAGTGAAAAAGGTACTGTGGGCTCACTGAGGCAGTAATCACACATAAGCCTGGAGAGATCAGGAAGGTTTTCTAGGGGAGGTGGTTGAGTAGGAAAAGATCTGTAATTTACTGATTCAATTGGGGTTTTTTGGTGGCTGTCTAGCAAGAGGGTGTGAGTGGCCAGTTGTGCATAAACTAATTAAAACAATTGTGTACAGAGAAGAAGGCTACCACCTTTCTGCCTGCTTGGGACAATTAGGAAAGCAAACATTCAGGAGGAAAAGGTATTTGTTTTGGGTCTTGACAGATGAGTAAGAGTTTGTCAAAAGCTGAAGAAGAAAAATCCAAAGAGGACAAGAGAATATGTGGCTTCTAGCTGTGTCTCCAGAGCTTTAGTGCCAAACTTTGTTGTACATCTCTGTCACAATAGAGAAGAGTAGAAGAGCTTTGAGCATTCACTTCCCGTGTAGGTTTACTTATAAATTAAATATATGTATTGTTTTATAAATTTCAATACATGTTATAAAACATACACTAAATAGGAGTTAAATAACAACTTAATGTGTTCTTAATATGCCCTTTGGATCATCTTGCATATTCCTCACTTGGAGATTATTGCAGCTTCTCTAGCTTGAGTACCTGGAGAGAGTGGTAAGGGTATGTCTAGAACAGGGCCCAAGGTCAGGTGGTGAAGGGCTGTGACTGCTAGGCATAGACATTAAGGTTTCATCCTGTAGGTTCTGGGAGCCACTGAAAATTTAAGAAGGGAAGTTGCTTAGAGACTGCCCTGGTTGTAGTTTACTACCCCCTCCCCTTTTCTTCCTGGAATTTTTTTACCTTTTTTTTTTTTTTTAAGATTTATTTATTTGTTAGAGAGAGGGAGTGAGAGAGAGAGAGAGAGAGAGCGAGCGAGCATGTGAACAGGGATAGGGTCTGTTCGAGACAGAGAGAATCCTAAGCAGACTCTGCACTAAGTGCCGAGCCCTGTGTGGGGCTTGTTCTCATGACCCTGACATTATGACCTGAATGGAAACCAAGATTTAGACACTTAATGAACTGAGCCACCCAGGCACCCTTGGAGCTTTGGTTTTTAACTGTGGATGGTCTGTTGTCAGCCCGGGGCTGAACACTCTGGGACTCTGATTTCTCTCTTGATGTTTTTGTAGGTGACACCCTCATTGCCCTCTGTCCCCAACTCTGAAAACAGCTCCTGAGACCTGAATTACAGAGCATCATTTTAATTAGACAAACTGCAGCTGAAACAAGCTTCTCTTGGAGGTCACAATGGCCACCCAAGGCAGGGGGACTTTAGGCCTCCTCCCTAGGGGTGCTGTTCTCCAGAAACACGAGGGGCGCCAGACCATGAAGCAGGAGCCAGGGAGCCAGACCTGGGGTCAGGGCTGCAGTCTCCAAAAGAATCACCCTCCCGTCTGTGAAATTTTCCGGCTACACTTCAGGCAGTTATGTTACCATGAGATGTCTGGGCCACAGGAGGCACTGAGCCGGCTCCGGGAGCTCTGCCAGTGGTGGCTGATGCCAGAGGTACACACCAAGGAGCAGATCCTGGAGCTGCTGGTGCTGGAGCAGTTCCTGAGCATCCTGCCTGGGGAGTTACGGACCTGGGTGGAGCTGCATCACCCTGAGAGTGGCGAGGAGGCTGTGGCTGTGGTGGAGGATTTTCAGAGACATATAGGAGAGGTGAGCGGATGAGTCCAGAATGGCATCTGGAACCCTTCTCTAGTGGTTGGATTAGTATGGGAATAGTCATTCTCTGTTCCATAGGCTCTAGGCTGGTTTATCCTTAGGATTCCTGAGCCAATTCCATGGAGAGGGAGGAAATAGTTTTGTGCTTCAAGTCATGGACAAAGATACAGTTCCCAGACAAACTTTGTGCATCACTCTGGGAATAATGTGTTGTGACCCTTGCTTCAACCTGGCGATCCACACATTACTCCTGGCAGGTAGAGAATCTGCCCAGTTTAGAAGGGACTGTGGTAGGGAGTAGATTTCTGCGTATGTTGATAACATGGGCCTTCATCTGAGAAGTTGTCATTACTTACTTCCTTGGAATTCTCAGAGTCTGTTATCTCTCTTCCTGAATTTTAGGTTCTTTAGAAGAGGTGACATTTCTGGGCCTCATAATCATTGATTTCTATTCTAACTTTCCGAACCCAACTGGGGTATTTCTCCTTCCTTCCTTCCTTCTTCCTTTCCTTCCTTCCTTTCTTCCTTCCTTCCTTCCTTCCTTCCTTCTTTTCTTTAATTCTCATTTTGGTTTACCCTGTTTCCTAGGGTTCTCTCAAATTTAAAGCCAAGGTAATTTAAATTAGAGAAAAAGTTGGAGAGCCAGCAGTGTGATAACAGTGGGAAATCTGGCTTCTAGGACCACAAAGCTAAGTAGCTCTGTGACCATGTGTATCAGTCAGGTTTTAGCCAAAGAAGCAAAACCAGTAGGAAATTATATATGTTATATATTTATATTTGTATACATATCTATAGCATTGCTACAGAGTGACTTAAGTGATTATGAGGACTGGCCTGGCGGTACAAGTCAGAAATCTGTAGAACAGGCCATCAGAAAGTGCCAGCTGAAACTCAGGCACAGGCTGAAGCTGCTGTCTACATGCAGAATTACTTTTTCATGGAACTTCCAGCTCTAATTTTAAGGTTTTTGTAACTGATTAAATCAGTCTCATCCAGATGATCTAGGATAATCTTTTACTTAGAGTAAACTGAACATGGATATTGATTATATGTGCAAAATACCTTCCCAGCAACACCCAGATTAGTGGTAATTTGACACCTAAATCAAATTCTATCTGATAAGTTCTATCAGTTCTATCTGATAAGTCTAAAATTGCTCTCTTGTATGAACCAAGGAGGGTGAATTAGGGTTCCCTCTACTTTTATTCCTTTGTACTTTATTATGGTAAACCAGTATATGAAATTTCCCAAGTACCCAGCATATCATTGTATACATTGCTTTAAAAAAAATAGTTACAATGTGTATGTCTAGAGTATCAATTCCAGTTGATTGGAGTCTGAGGGCTACACCTTTTTCCAAGAGTACTAGCCCACCCATTTGGCATTGAATCCGTTGCCAACCATTATTTCTTTGGACACAAAAATAAACACAGGAATAAATCAGCTATCACCAGGGTCTAGAGAGCAACTAGATTCAACCATGGGCAGAGACCAGTGGCTGAATAAAGTGTTTTTGAGTGCCATTTAGTGAGGAGGCTGGAAGGAAAATTTCTGTTTCTCACCTTTGTTTGCATAACTTGAAGAGAATGCCCCCTCCATTAAAACTTAAGCTTTTATCCAGGCACCCTCAGAAAAAGGTGACTGAGTCACAAACTCAAAGAGTGACTTAACAGTTGACAGAGCAGCTGCACACTATTGGCTCCTGTTTAGGAGTAGGATCTTTGGACTCTATTTCTTACTCTGCCTTTAAGTTTTAATGATGTGGAAGACATGAGAATGGGGCTCAGAAAAATGTATTTGTGGCTAAATGAATAAACAAGCTTTTTTGTGGCAGTTTGCCAGGAGGAGATTAAGGAATATCAAGGCAGATCAGAGTCACTCTGCTCAGCAGGAGTGAGCAAGTGCACGTGTGTACTTTGGGGCTGGAGAGGGTTGTAGAGCAATCCCTGTTGGGCTGCAGAATCATGCAATTTACAAAATGCTTTTATATCCTATATCTTATTTCAGTTCCTAGCAGGCTTAAAAATATGAAAATAATAATCATATCTCCATTTGACAAGTGACACAAGCACAGAGAGATTAATTGAGTCATCTCAGATGGTGACTAGTGAATGTTCTCTTTGTCCAAGAGATTTAACTGAAGTATGGTTATTGCTGATTACTACCAAGTGTGGGAATCAGAATTTTCTAGCACCCTAGGTTCTAAGCCACTAGTTTCCCCCTAGTATCTTGTTGTGGAGTGCCATCTTAGATGAAAATTGGAACGGGGTTTTCGTTCCTAAAAGAAAAGAAACCTGGGAGTCTGAGTCCTAGATAATGAATAAGAACTGACCAGCATTTAATTGTTAGTGAATTTCAAGGTTGTGTTGTCATGATGCAGCTAAGTTCTACCTTCTTCCAATACCCACAGCAGCTGTATTTAAGAGCTGTAACTCCATTTATAAGAACTGTTCCATGGAGACTCCAGGGAGCCTTCTGGTTCTATCACTGTGCTAGAGAGACATACAGTAAAGCAGAGAGTTCCCTTACATCTCAGCAGATATAACCCAATGGGGCAAATCCAGCAGGATTTGTGAAGTTATTTTCACTCTAGGCTGTACTGTGTACGTGGCAGTGCAAGAAAGTGAGCCTATAAATATGATTCATTTAGATGATGTTTTAGGTTTTCAGCTCCAAATGCTGGTGAAAAAGTAACCATGAGATTGTGAGGGGCTGGTTTGATGACAATAAGCAAGGGTTAGAAATACCTCTACTCTGAGGTATTCTCAAGGTCTCTTAAAGATTGATGTTATCTCATTTTATTTGACTTTTTATAAACATTATTTTGGAGGGATAGTACATACTGAATACTGGTTTTGCAGATAACTCTAAAAACTAGTAGTAAGTATCGAGAGGGGGGGGAAGTATCAAGAGAAAATCATCAGCAAATTTTAACTGAACATCAACATTGGGCCAAGCATTGGGGGAGAAATAGACAATAAAAGCATAAATAAGATAATGTAAGGGTTAAGACATACAGAGACTGTAATCAGGTAATTTGAGAGAAAGTGACTACTACAACTTTGCTTTGTCACTATGATTAGAAATGGCTTCTCCAAAGAGGAACGTTTGCTGAGAGAAATTGGAAAAGTTCTCTTGAGGTTTGTCAGCCACTATTCTGGGCTCTTGCTTCTGCTGTCAGCCTCAGCATTATATGTGCATGTATAGGTACATACACCTGTCTTTTTTTATTTTTTAGGTACTTCTGATTGGTCTCTCCTGTAGACTAAGGTCATAAGGAGTATGTAGAATGGTTCTCCTGACTCTTTTTTCTAGATTGTTCTTCATAAGCAAATTTATGTCTGAAGAATTGACAAAATGGGAATGGTTATATAATCTGGTCTTCAGGCTCCTACCAAGAAGTTCAACAGAAGTATAGCAAGCAGGATGACAAGTTGTAGATCCTGTTTTGATAGTTTTTGCTCCAGTAGGCTGTACTGGTGGGTCTGGAAGGACATTGGCTGTTCTTTTCCTGGCTTCTTTCTGGGGGTGTTTCTTAGAGTTTTTGGTTTCTAGACCTTGAAGGATGCTCTTTTGATTCCAATTATAATTCCTGTCTTTAGGTTTCAGCTCCTGTACAGGAACAGGAAATGCATTTGGAGGAGATGACAGCCCTGGGTACAACAGAGGAATCTCTTCCTACCTCATCCTTCTGTGATAGTTCAGGCTCTGGAGCCTGCCTGAAGCCTCCTCATGACCTGGGGACACACCTCCTCCCCATTGGGCACTCTGGTACTCCTCTCCTCAGCCCTGGCCTCAAATCCTGCCTCCCTTTTCTCCTCAAGTCTCCTTTCCTTTATTTCCATATAACCCACCCCATTGGAATCCCTCATTGCCTTGCCCTCTGTCTTCATTTCCTAGTGACTTTGTCTGTTTCTTTTGCTTATTCTCTAATCATTCGTGTATTTAGCAAGTTTTTGTCTAGGACATGTATGTCATGGATAAGGCACTGGTAGGAACCAGAGAGATACAGTACAAAGTTGTTGCTTTCAAAGAACTTGTTATCTAGTCAGCAGAGAGTCAGTCAACTACAAGAAGAGTTGTCCCTGTAAGATACATTGAGTGATATCTGTCCCCAGGTATTTGATACCGTGAAAACAAGCAACATGGGCATTGTAAACAGTGAGCAAAATCATTATGGGCTGGGTGGGAGGCTTCATGGGTGAGGTATCTATGGGATGTGAATGTGAAAAATGGGGGAACAAATTGAAGCAGGGAGAAAAGTGATAGGCACCAGAGTAGAGGATATAAATAAAGACTAAGTGGGGGTTCCCTGGACCCCACAATGAGGTGGAATAAGAAAGAACTGTTTCGAGGATCACGGGGTCTGCTACAACAGGGCCTAACAACTGAGGTAGGAAAATTTTGATGATGGAGGTTAATGTGTTAGAAACAGTATTTTGGGAGAATTATTCTAATGCATGTGTCTGCTCTGGGATGAATGGTGAGACCAGTGGTTGGAGGCCTCAGTAAGAGGCCTTGTGTGCCAGAATGGATGAGAGGTGGTCATTGCCTGAGCAATGCTGAGTGGAATAGAAATTGAGAGATAGGAGATACATTGTGCAGGAAGAATTCATGGGACAATAAGAGGAAGGAGAATTATGGGGCTTGGCCAATATTTGGATTCATTGACAGAACTTGGAAAGTCAGGAAAGAAAGATGGTAAGAATGTCCATTTTTGACTGAATATAAGATAAAGAGGGACACTCAAATGAAATGCAGGTAGGCCACTGGAAGTCTGTAATGGCTGTCTAGAAGAGAACTGGAACTGGGAAAGCAGCAGTAAAGCATTGAGAATCAGTGAGATCTCTGCCAGAGCAAAAAGGGATGCTCTGAGGCCCAGCGCCTGTAGCATCCACAATGAGAAGCCTAGAAAAGGAAGGGAAATCAGGAATGAAGGGCCAGAAATGTGAGGGGGCAAATAAGGCTGGGCTGATGCTACAGAAGCCATAGGGAGAAGAAGTGAGCCCAAGTCTAGCTTCCTTCAGAGAGTTTGAAGCCAGTGAAGGCTGGGTGGAATGGGTAATTCTCAGTTGGACCAGGGAACCCTCTTCACCCTCAGAGTAAAACCTGCATGAAAAATTCACAGTGCAGTCAGAATAATGTCTGTATGGAAGAGGGATGAGAGGCAGTGTGTAGAGCTGCCCGGGTTCTCTTGAACCCACCCTGGGATACAGACCTTGTTGGAGCTGAGGTAGGACTTGTCTTCATAGCTCTCTTTCCTCCCTCAGGTCAGTGTGCTTCCCAGGTGCCTGCCCTTTTCCAAGCTGGGAAGTCAGGAGATCAGGCAGCAGTAACTGTGCTTCAGATGGTCGGACCCCAGGTGAGCTGAACTCTGTCTTCCCAGAGTCCCCAAATCTGCGGCCTGGGAATAGCTAGTGCTCATCTCCAGGGCTCTGGCGAGTTCTGAGATTAATCCTGTGATTTCCCTGCCTAATTACTTCCTCTGGAATTGGGTCCTGCTTGCTAAATTCATAGATTCTGTCTGGCCTGGACTTGTCCTCTTAGATGTGTCATCCCAACTTCTCTCCCTCCCTCACCCCTTTACCCACCAGGGCCCTATCTGGGCTCTTGGTACCCTGATGTGTCTGCTCTTCAGGCCAAGGAATATCCCTGAGCAGTAGAAGCTTGTCATTCCAGGGATCTGCAGCATACCAGTTCCTGTCTGTGGACTATACTGAGAGAAAGTGGAAAGGTCCGGCCCTCAGTCAGAGAACTGTGTACCAGAGCATCATGCCGGAAAAGTATTGCAGCATGGCCTCAATGGGTAATGATTCTGTTCCCCAGTAATACAGTCTGCATTCTTTTCTTTACATTTTCTTTGCTCTATTCTATTTTTTTATCATGGAAAGTTGCAAACATGAGATGAGGTAGAGAAAATACTGTCATGAACCTCTCTATGCCCATCACTCAGCCCTAAGTTATCAACTTTGTCTTTACCCCATCATTAATTGACCTAGGGTGGTTTGGTTAGAATTTGTATTTGTAAGGAAAAGGGGGGGCTACTCACATTATTTAAGTACTGAGCTGTATTACTTACAATAAGGCTGAATGAATGGAAACCCTGATCAAATCCACCAGCTAGACCATCCTTTGGGAAACAAGGCCCTCAACAACAACAGCAAATAATTTTTATGCCAGGGAATGTAAGGCAGTTGCTCCCTGCATATCTGTTTTGTCCTCCCACTGCCACCCATTTTCTTCACTCTGAATCTCTTATCCTCTCATAGCTGCTTCTTCAAGCTCCTAATGGCTTGGCTTCTCTCCATACCTCATTTAGTTTTCTTTATATTTCCCTATTTCCAGCTCAGATTTTACTTAGAGAGGGCCCCCAAGGGTGGTTTGGCCATTAAATATCATCTCTGTTTGGACAGAACTTTGCCCCTGGGCACAGCAAAGCCTGAGGGGTAACATACAGAGAAGCTAAACTTGGTCCTCGTGCCCTGGTCTAGTCAGTTGTGGTCTGAGATATATTGAGACCAGTTACTCAGCACAAAGCATGGCTGCCTCAGTTTCCCCTTCGGGAAAAACTGAGGCAGGACAGCTTCCTGGAAAGGGGTGTTTTCAGAGCATGTTCTCTGGTTGGCAAGTCTAGCACAGTAGCCAACTCTGGAGAGGGTGGTTGGGCGTAGGAGTCCAGGAGCCAGATAGCTATAACTTTCCATATGCTGAAATGCCATGATGGCTTGTGGCCCAGGTTAAAATATGATTAAAAGAACCAACAGTTTTATGTTCAGACATGACTGCTTGCTACTTCAAATTCAAAATTCAAAAGGAAATATTCAACTGTGCAGTTTCCTTTGATTCCAGATTATCAAGATACCAAAGATATATTTTGACTTGTGTTTCAAATTATTGGTTCTTTTCTTAATTTTTATAGGAATGTAGTACTTGCAGTACTGACTTCTACCAGTCATAACACCAGAGACTAAGGGAATCTCCACTTTAAGAAACTTGCTGTCCCTTCCACAATACTTCTCCCCCAGCATTTCTAAACCTGTGATTTCTCTGAATCTTGTCACTGTCCTCACATATGAGAATCACTTTTTTGGTACATTTTTTCCCAATTGTGTTTGCCCATACTATTTTCTCATATTTGATTTGAGGTATTTGCCTCTCCTTTCTCTTCCCACTATCTTTCCTGGGAACCGTGGAACCATACAGTGTCATGATTGGAAAGAATGTTAGAGTTCATCATTTTACTAAGTGATTTCTGTAAGATCACACCACTTTTGGGACACCTGGGTGGCTCAGTTGGTTAAGCGGCTGCCTTCGGCTCAGGTCATGATCCCAGCGTCCTGGGATCGAGTCCCACATCGGGCTCCTTGCTTGGCAGGGAGCCTGCTTCTCCCTCTGCCTCTGCCTGCCACTCTGTCTGCCTGAGCTCACACTTTCTCTCTCTCTCTCTGAAAAATAAATAAATAAGAAGATCACACCACTTTTACAGTCTGCTTTCTTGCCTTCCAACTGCCTCTTTAATTGGATAATTAAGTGGAGCAGTTAAGAGCTGTCAGGACAGAGCTCTGTCCTGAACTTTTTTTCTGTCCTCCCCCACTGACCATCTTTCCCCTCTTTGTCTTTCTGTCATGAAGAAAAGCTTGAGCTATTTCCCATCTTTCTCTTTTTCTTAATATGTCTTCTCTTAATGTGTCCCCTAATGTGAAGGTTTTTTCAGGTCCATAGACTCCTAGTCATTCTGTTTCATCAGCAGAACAAGAAATAAATAAAAGTTGTTTTCTTCGTTCTCTCGGCAGCAGGTGAGACTAGGATGCAGCGTTCTGAGTTGCCTGCAAAACAGGAAGTTTCTAAAGGACTGGTGTCACCTGATGGGACATGTGGAGGCCTCTGTGGAGTAGTTTCTGAGGAACTAGAGGCAGGAGATGCCTGTGAAAGTACTTTAGAAAAACTGGAAGGGCAACCCTCAGAGGAAGAAGGGAGCAGACTGGAAAATGAGCTCTTCAAAATAACCCACGAGGATGAAGATAAGTCCACAAAGGAAGGATGTGATGAATATAATGAACTTGGGAAACATCCAGACCTGTCCTCTAGTGCTGTAGAATGTCAAGGAATTCTGAAGGGACAGAAGTTTTATCAATGTGAAGAATGTGGTAAAGCTTTCAATCGAAGTTCACACCTCACTGGGCATCAAAGAATCCACACTGGAGAGAAACCCTATGAGTGTAATGAATGTGGTAAGACCTTTAGGCAGACCTCTCAACTTATAGTTCATCTCAGAACCCACACAGGGGAAAAGCCCTATGAGTGCAATGAGTGTGGAAATACTTACCGACATAGCTCCCATCTTATTCAACACCAGAGACTCCATAATGGTGAGAAACCATATAAGTGTAATGAATGTGCAAAAGCCTTCACTCAGAGTTCCCAACTGATTGACCACCAGAGAACCCATACTGGGGAGAAACCTTATGAATGCACTGAGTGTGGTGAGGCCTTCATTCATAGTAAAAGTCTTGTCCGACATCAGGTAGTTCACACTGGTAAAAAACTTTACAAGTGTAGTGAGTGTGGGAAAGCTTTCTGTTCTAATAGAACTCTTGTTGATCATAAGAGGATCCATACTGGGGAGAAGCCTTATGAGTGTAATGAATGTGGCAAGGCTTTCAGTCAGAGTAAATGTCTTATTCGACATCAGAGCCTCCACACTGGGCAAAAACCATACAAATGTAGTGATTGTGGGAAAGCTTTCAATCAGAACTCTCAGCTTATTGACCATGAGCGAATTCATACTGGAGAAAAACCTTTTGAATGTAATGAGTGTGGTAAGGCATTCAGTCTGAGTAAATGTCTTATTCGACATCAGAGACTTCACACAGGTGAAAAGCCCTATAAATGCAATGAATGTGGAAAATCTTTCAACCAAAACTCACACCTCATTATTCACCAGAGAATTCACACTGGTGAGAAGCCTTATGAATGTAATGAGTGTGGGAAGGTCTTCAGTTACAGCTCCAGTCTCATGGTACATCAGAGAACCCATACTGGGGAGAAACCCTATAAATGTAGTGATTGTGGGAAAGCTTTTAGTGACAGCTCACAGCTCATTGTGCACCAGAGGGTTCACACAGGAGAGAAGCCCTATGAATGTATTGAGTGTGGGAAAGCCTTCAGTCAGCGTTCCACTTTTAATCACCACCAGCGAACTCACATTGGAGAGAAGCACTCAGGTCTATCTCTCTCAGTTTCTTAAGATATGATTTTCTAAGGAATTAATTAAGCTTTTCTTTCTTTCTTTTTTTTTTTTTTTTTAAGAAGGCTCTCTTAAAACTGCTCATCAAAATGTACCAATCCTTACATGCTTCCTGGTGAGTCATGAAGGTAGGAGGGTGGGAGTCACAGTGTAATCCTTTTCTGCCATTAGGGGGAAGTAAGGGCTACACATTTCATATACTTGTTTATTTATTCATTCATCCTTTCTTTTGAACTGTTGAAAAAATCAAACTCATTTCTCAGTTCTGCATCCTATAATCAGATTTTATGCTTTTCAAGGACAGAGATTATATGTTTCTTATTCTACTCCACCTCCTTTGTTTTACCACTTACATAAGTTATATTTCAAGTTGGATTCATTCTTTCCTTTCTCTTGGCTAAGGCTCTCCCTATAGAGTTTATAAACTTCCATTCTAATTCAGGCCCTTATCGCTTGTGTTCCCTACGTATAAAACCTTTCTTTTTCCTCTTGGCTAATGTATGTCCCTTAGAGTCTTCCAGAGCCCTCTCATTTCTGAAAGACCTTTTTAAAATGCTTTTTCTTCCCTCTTAAACTTCTATTCATTTGACCTCGGTGCTTCCAATTAGTTGGTGCTACAACGTGCAACTGTTGTTAAATTATCTTGCTGGTTATTCTGAACTTAACGTGTATTTGTATACTTTCATATCAACTTATTGTAGGCTTTTTAAGGCTATGTATGGTATCCATTCTTTTAGCATATAGGTAATTTTCATATAGTAGTTATTTAATAAATTTTTTAAACTCTGCTCTAAGTTGCACCATCTTTAAATTGGGTATGAGATCCACTTCCCCACCCCAATCAGATTAGAGGCTTCTAAAGATGGAAGTGGGGTGGCGCCTGGGTGGCTCAGTGGGTTAAAGCCTCAGCCTTTGGCTCAGGTCATGATCCCAGGTCCTGGGATCAGGCCCCGAATCGGTCTCGCTGCTCAGCAGGGAGCCTCCTTCCCTTCCTTTCTCTCTGCCTGCCTCTCTGCCTACTTGTGATCTTTGTCAAATAAATAAATAAAATCTTTTAAGAATAAAAATAAAAAAAATAAAGATGGAAGTGGTATCTCATTGTAGGATATCACATACAGGGGCCTCATTGATTTTCTATGTGTATTCCTGGACATCTCACCACTGTTACTTCATTGTTGGTTTCTGATAGGTACTCTATTGTGTTTAGGAAGTTTCCTTCTTTTTTTTTTTTTAAAGATTTTATTTATTTATTTGATAGAGATCACACAAGCAGGCAGAGAGGGGAGGGGAGAAGCAGGCTCCCTGACGAGCAGAGAGCCCGATGTGGGACTCGATCCCAGGACGCTGGGATCATGACCTGAGCCGAAGGCAGCGGTTTAACCCACTGAGCCACCCAGGCGTCCCAAAAGTTTCCTTCTATTTCTGTTATTTATCTATTTGTTTGTTTTTTTAAGTAGGTTCCATGCATATGTGGGGCTTGAACTCATGACCTCAGGATTGAGAGTTGCATGCTCTGTTGACTGAGCCAACCAGACGCCCCTCTATTTCTGTTTTTAGAAAAAGGAAGATAGTACAGTAGTTAACACTGATTTTGTGCCTAGTGTCCTAATTCAAATCCTGGCACCACCACGTTTCTAGATGTGTAGCCCTGGGCAAGTTATTTAGCTTCCTGTGTGTCAGTTCTTCCATCTGTAAAGTAAAGCTATGTTTTTTAGAATAAAATTAGTTAATCAGTGTTAGGCATTTAAAACAGTACTTGGCACTTAGTACCCACTATAGCAATTATTACTATTCTTAGAGTTGCTAAGTTCTATCTCATTTTTTAAAAAATCTGTTGGTGTAATTTAATGGGTCATGTTCTTTTATTTTTGTAAGTCACTTTTTTTTTTAACTTTCTAAATGATTGAAATTTCTTTGAAATCCTGGAATAAAATCCATTTGTTTGTGGTGATTTTTTTTTAAGTATTTGGAGTTTATTTTTCTTTTATTTTCTGAAAGTTTGCATAATGTGGGTGGGAATTACTCATTAAAGGCTGAAAGTAGTAGCTAGATCCTTTTTGGGGGAGGAAGGAATTGGGAGAGATGTATCCTTAGCAGCATTTTTATTTCTTCAATGGTTGCACTCTAGGTTTCTCCCTCTGTGTAAATTTTGGTAATATAGATCTAGAAGTCATTTTTTACTGGATTGTCAAACAGTGGCCTAAAGGACTCCACTTTATTTTTAAAAATCAGACTGAATTTATACCCAGAAGATAGTTCAAGTAGTCAAACATGATGGTAAAGGTGCTAGGAGCTGGACGTTTGCCCTTTTACCTCTTATGCACAGAAAGAAAATATTCCATATTTATACTCTATATCCCCAACCCTAATTATTCAGCTTTTAAATTCAGTAGGAAAAGTTAAAAGATTATGGGTATTAAGAAGTTGCTGAGTATTTTTCTCCATTGGGAGACATTTCTGTCAAGGCATTAACCTCCTGGAGTACTACAGATGATACATTCCTGAAAATCTCTAGGTGTTAGGGACAAATTGTGAATAACCACAGGTTAGCTTTTGCTTCATGGGGAAAAACAATCCCCTGACCCTAGGACATGTTCTAGCCTAATGGGGCTTTGTGGAACTATTTGTCCTAGCTGTGTACAAAGTTATGTCAGCTGGCTCTAAGTAACTAATAGTGCAAGTATTTGACCTAGGGTAGGACAATGTAGATATTCCTTACTGAACCACAACAGTCTTCCTCCTAATGTATGCACAGGACAAAGTAGGATGAGGTACAGACCCCCTTTTAAGGCATGTAAATGCTTTATAAGAAACTACAGTAGGAAAGAAATGTGTGATGACCTACCCCCTTTTCTGACCTCTCGGTGTTCCTCAAGTTTTGCTTTGTTAGGAATTTTTGGATGACTAAAAACAATGTCTTTCATCTTAGAAGTCCCAGTCCATAGACTTAAAAGTTTCTAAGAATGAATGTACAGGTGGCATTTTCTGATATCTAATAGGCTTTTCCACCAAATCCTTCCTGTTGCACTGTCTTCTGTATGGGTGATGCATTTACAGTATATTCAGTTTCCCAGCTTGGTGCCATATGAATTGTGGGTGGAGATGCACAAAGCCAGTAATTATCCAAGATTTGGTTACAATTAGATCATCGGACAAAGTAATCACAGAACTATATATAATGAGGAATGGTAATCACAGCTGCATGTTCAAGACCATGGGGCATAAGAATACATGCCCAGCCACTATAGATTGTATACATTAATTATATACTTTTAGTCCCATTTTAGAACAATTAAATGTTATATCCCCTTACTGAGATGGTTTATGTTGCTTCCTAGGGGAGGAGGGGCCAGAACAAATGCAATTTTTTCATACCTCTAGTGACCCTGGCAAGTCAGAGAGTATGTCCTAATGTCAAGAAGGGACCACCGGTGAAACTCTGCAGTCAGCATTCAGGCTTCTTAGGCAATGGGCAAAAATTGATGACATTCAAGCTCTCCCTTGGGAACCACACCACCAGTGCCCCTAGGATTTGAGATGTATGTGGTGTATTACAGGGGCAATTTATGGAAAAAGCGGTGATGAAAGTCGCCATGATGCTAAATATAAAACCACTAACAACTGTATTCTCTAATTGAAGCTATTTGTTTACTGTGACTATCTACTGTAATATATATCTTAGTGAGTAGTACTAAAAGAATGAGATAGTTGTGGTTTTTCTTCAAGAGATCTTTGATAGAGAGCCACTTGAGAAACTCTAGACAATTCACCTCATCCTTTCCTAAGTTTTCCTCTTAAGAGTGGACATGTGGGATACTTGAACATCAGGACCAGGAACAGCTGGGCAATTTCCAACCATTTGCAAGAACAAGGGAAGTTGCATGTCTGGTCAGGGGCCTCTGATTTGCCCAGAGCAAGAAGCTAGAGTAAAAGTTATGAACAGTTTATATTGGGGCAGAGGTAGAGGTGTGCCTTACCTGCTTTGCTCCAAGCAAGAAGCTATATATAGCACATCTTTCTCCATTCATCTGTCAATGGACACGGGTTGCTTCCATATCTTGGCTATTGTAAATAATGCTACAATAAACATAGGGGTGCATATGTCACTTGAAGTATCTTTTGATCCTTTCTAATAATCTGAGAGACATATCCTCAAAAAGATTGTGAGTTCCCTAACAGAAGCATTGAGTTGCAACCATCTTGATCAGTAAAGTAAGACCTGAATAACTGGATATTGACTTCAATTACCCAAATATAAGTTGGAATATCTTTGGCAGGCAGATGCCATGATAAAGATGGAAATTGTTGAATATTTAGGTAATTGGGACTCTCAAAATACCCAGATTCTAAATAGTGATGTTTTGGCCTGGATGAATAGATTTTTGTCAGAAAAAAAAAAATACACTTGTAGATGAAAGCAAAAGTTGAAAAAGAGACACTGGAATTTTATTTTTAATATGGGTTTAAGTGATTCTTAAGTTTTCTAAAATTTGAGAACAACTGGGCTAGGGTATTAATGAGTAATCATTACCTCCTGGGAGCAAATGTGAAATTACCAGCTTGAATCACAATTAATGACCCTTCCTTCAGATAAAAGAATATATGAAAAGCAAGACTAAATTGATCTTAACTGTCTTAATATACACAAATATTTTTTTCTTAAGTGTTTCCTGATATAGTGGCAATAGTGTCATGGACTTGAGTTCTACTTTCAGCATCAACTAGGGGTTGTGAACTTGTGTTAGTCTTATTATTTATCTGAATCTCTGTTTCTCAGTGTCCTCCTTGAGATGTGGCAGCATTGTGAAACCTATGTGAGCTAATGGATAAGAAACTCCTGGTGTGTTCTTATTCCAACTGTTTCACATTTCCTCTTGATGTCTAGTTGGCAACTTTCACTTAACACATTCAAAGCAAAATTATTGATTATTCTCCCAAAAACCATTCCTCTTTCAATCTACTCTATTCATTTCTAAAAGGGAAACTTATTCTAGTTGCTCAGACCAGTGACTGTAGAATCATCTTTAACCAACAACCAGTTCATTAGCAAATCATGTTTCCTTCCATGCCTTGAAAATACAGTTGACCCTAAAACAACACAGGTTTGAATACATCCACTTACATGTGTGGGTTTTTTAAAAACCTTTTTTTATTATGTCCTGTTAACCAACATATAGTACATCATTGGTTTTTTTTTTTTGCATTTCTTTTTTTTTATTTTTATAATTTTTTTATTTAAGCTTTATTTAAACATATAATGTAACCCCACCATCCTCTCCCAACCCCTCTCCCCCCCCCACCCTCAGTTTGTTTTATGACATTAAGAGTCTCTTTTGGTTTGTCTCCCTCCCGATCCCATCTTGTTTCATTTTTACTTTTCCTACCACCTTAACTCCCACCCCCGTTGCATCTCCACTTCCTCATATCAGGGAGATCATGTGATAGTTGTCTTTCTCCAGTTGACTTATTTCGCTAAGCATAATATGTTCTAGTTCCATCCATGTCGTCACAAATGGTAAGATTTCATTTCTTTTGATGGCTGCATAGTATTCCATTGTATATATATACCACCTCTTCTTTATCCATTCATCTGTTGATGGACATCTAAGTTCTGAAAGAACATCATTAGTTTTTGATGTGATGTTCAACAATTCATTATTTTTGTTTTCCCCCATCAAGTTTACTGAAAAAAATTTGGAGATTTTTGATAGCTTGAAAAAAACAGAAGAACAGGTAGCCTGAGACAGTTTATGTTGCTTCCTAGGGGAGGAGAGGCCAGAACAAACGCAATTATAACAAAAAAATTGAGAAAAAGTTATTATTGTAAGAATACAATAGACATGTGCTAGTGGATAGGCTAGAAGTGGCAGCAGCAATTATAGGGAGGCAGGCCTGAGAAGGGGCACTAGGACCCTAGTGGGAGGGGAACTTTGGCAAGTGAAGACAGGAGAATCTGCATACATCAGGTGGGGGCTCCATTTCAGAGGTGCAGGGAGTAGCAGGGAAGGCACAATTGGCATCTGCTTCAGCTGTCACTGAGGCCTTGGGCTGCAGAGGGCCTCCTCCCTCTCCCCATGAGAGGGAGTTCTGGGAAGAGCTTCACCATAAATGAAGACAGGGACAGAAGCTGTTTCTGGAGCTGGCCAGTCAGGAGATGACTTCTCATGCAGACTCTGCCCAGTAAGATGGAGGAAGTTGGGGCAGTGGTTTGGGGACCCGGTAGGTCAGAGCTGCCTGATACTTGGAAGTGAGAAGGGGTCAGTCAGCCAGATAGGTGGACAGGACTGGGGACAGTGATTGTGAAGAGGTGACTGAAAAGGACTCTGACAGGGAAGCAAGGGGGACGAAGTGAGCTGTGTGCCCTCTAAGATACTATGCACAGAGCTGCCTCTTAGTTGGAATCCAGGGTGGCCACTGGGTCCTGGCAGTCCTGGGTCTTCCTCTTCCTGTATCTCTTCTGCCGTGTATTCCTTCTGGGGGCTAGAGGGACAGCTGGAGGAGGAGCAGACCTTGCTGGAGGCAGGTGGAAAGAACTGGAAGGCTGTCTAGTGTTGCCGTTGAAGATGGCCTTCGTGTCACCCAGAAATGCATTGGGTATGACCTGGAGTGCTGCTTCCTCCCGAGGCCAGGTCTTTAGCAGTGATTCTAAACCCACCTCTGGGGTGGTGGTGGTCTCAGAGGGTCATTTTATCTTGTCTGCAGGGGTCCCCAGTCCTGTCTTCTGCTTAGAAGGATAAACATCTTCTGTTTCTGAGGTCAAGTGCAGCTGAAGAGTTCCTCCAGGTGTGTTTCTGCCCCATGGTTACGTGTGCATCCTTTCATTCTGGCTGGTTCTGGGAAACCACTGAAGCTGCAGCTGGACACCAAGGGCCTGTCTGGTTCACTGTCGATGAGGACCTCTGGAGCACCTGGGCCTCACATTCTCTCCATGACCAGGATGGATACCTGTGTCCTCCTGTCCCTCCTGCAGGAGATCACTGTCCCCATAAGAGTCTGTGCCTGTTATTACCTTCCTTCCTCCTGGCTCTTCTCCTGCCATGTTCCCCTCTCCCTCTCCTAAGATATGCTTCATTTCCTTTCTACTGTCAAACTCCACCAATCACATTGTTATGAAGTAGGCAAGTACTGGAGGACAGACAATCCATGTGGTGTCACCCACTCACTAAATCCACTGATTCTTTTTTTTTTAAGATTTTATTTATTTATTTATTTATTTATTTATTTATTTATTTATGAGAGAGAGAGAGAGAGAGAGCGAGCAAGCACAGGCAGACAGAGTGGTAGGCAGAGGCAGAGGGAGAAGCAGGCTCCCTGCCGAGCAAGGAGCCCGATGTGGGACTCGATCCCAGGACGCTGGGATCATGACTTGAGCCGAAGGTAGTTGCTTAACGAACTGAGCCACCCAGGGGTCCCTCCACTGATTCTTCTTGTTGGGGAGTTGCTATCCTGGGTCTGAGATTGCTGAGGACCTTGAGGGAGAAAGTGTCAATTACCTCCATGTAGCCTGTGTCTTTCTGAGTCTGACATGAACATACTCAGGAGACATTTTCACCTGAAACAACCCCTGAAATTCCTAGAAACATTACAAAGGGTGAGTGGAAGTTAGAGGACGCTAACTTGTCCACTTTTCCTTATGACATATGGCCCCATAAACATAGTCTTGGCCAGGGCTTGGCCCGACCATTGGAAGGAAAGCACTGAGCTTGCCTGAGGAAAGGTCACAGGGTGGTCGTGACAAGGATGTGTTAGGGGGCAAGGTCAACATCACAGGACAGGAACCCTTGATACTAAGAAGAGCAAGTGACCCTCAGACCTGCTGCCCAGAGGATCTGCCCTCAGGTCAATGACAGGTGACAGGTCAGTGGGGCTGTGAGCACAAGTGTTTGAAACAGGCCCAGCAGTCCTTCACACAGACCTCTAGAGTTCCTGCCAACCATGGAGGATCTGCAGTGTGGTTGCTCATGGGCCTCCCTCAGATGGAAGTACATGCACCTACATGACTCTGGGAAAGGACACTGGAGCATATGCAGTGATGCCAGAGATAATATTCTTTAACATATGCAGATGTGTGAGTGGTCCTTAAGGAGCAAGCATGACAGACACGTGATGTTACAAGTCTTAGAAGCTGAACAGGAGAGAGTTACCTCTCATTCACCAGCCGGTACACACTGGAACTTTGTCTCTGGGTCAGGTGTCTGAGAGAGTTGTGACCCTGCCAGAATACATTCACAATAAGTCATTAAGGGAATGGTCCCCTAATCTCTGGGGCTCACTTCTCAAGAGGTCCTAAGCAAGCAAAACCACGATCAGACATTTAGCTGTGGCAGAGGGAGGGGTGTACAGGTTTCATGGGAACAAACGTTTAGAGAGCAAAGCAAGAACAGACTTTTTCCAAGACAGCACACTCAAAGCCTACAGACACAATTCCTCTTCCTATTATGTGATTAAGATATGAAGTGAGCAAATCAGTCTTCTATACCTATTTCCCATTCTGATTTCACATGCACTTTTGCAGTCTCCAGATCAGTGGTTGCAACCTGACTATTACCTGGAGCCCTCTCCTGTTGATTCTTACCTGAGTGCTGTTTGGACCTGGAAAGTCTTCCCTGCTCTGGTCGGAATCATCATCCAGGATCTCCAGAAACAAATCTATAGAGACACAGACATGAGCAATCCTGTTATTGGAGAGAGGGGCCCAGCCATTCCTCCCATTCTAGTTGAGGTTGTGGTGAGTCATACAGCATCTCCCTGAATTTTTTCATAGGTTCCCGGAAGTTTGCTAAGCTTAGAGGAATTGGAGCCCTTCAGTAAGACGTTGATCACAGTTGTGAATCTGAGATGTGATAGAGATGCTACAGGAATCACCAATCACACTCAGTTGTTCAAGTTTATTATAGCTCTCCCTACCAAACATAAGGACCCAATTCCAAGTCTTAGGGATACACATGAAATGTGGCTAGTGTGGCTGAACAATATGATATTTCCTTTCCTTGTTATTAAATGAGTTAATGAATGATGAAATAAAATCAGTTATACACAAAAAGATACAGACTAGTGGCTAGCACCCTGGATAGCAGAGCTGTAGACTCCAAAGATGAAGACATAAGTACCCATCGCTTCATTGTTCCTTGCTGAGTAGTGTGCTGGCCTGATGGGATCATTCATTTGCAGTTATTTCCTGAGACTGTGCACACATGCCGGTTACTCTTTGAGGTCCTGGGATGCCAAACAGTAAGGTCTTAGTAGCAGCAGTGTACCTTTCATTACAGCCTCTATCAAAATACCAATGTCATTTTATAGTAACAGAACAGATAATACCAAAATCCCCAGGGAACTTCAAATAGCAAAAACAATCTGGACCACGAGAGAAGAGTGGAAGCTCCACTCACCCTGACTTAGAACACATTGCAAGCTACAATATTTTAATCACATGGTACTGCCATAAAAACAGACAGGGATAACAATGGATCAGCATAGAGAGCCCCTAAATGAACATGCATACATGGGCACATGATCCTCAGCAAGGATGCCAAGACTGCACCATGAAGAAGGTTAGTCCCTACAACAATGGAGAGAATGTAAATGGAGAAGACATGTGCAAATCCACATAGCAAAAGGAGCTAATATTCAAAATATATAAGAAACTCCTGCATGTGAATTGCAAAAACAACCCAAGAAAGCCACCCTCCCAGTTTAATCATGGGAGAAAGACTTGAATGGACATTACTTCAAAGAAGATGTACCAACAGACATATGAAAACCTGCTCCACATCCCTGATTTCAGTGGATGTGCAAATTCAAAGGACAATGAGATATCACCTCACTTGTTCAGATGCCAGTTACAGAAAGAAAAGAAGGAAAGGAAAGGGGAAGGAAGGGAGTGGGAGGAGGCTAAAGAAAGATTAAAATAAAAACAGAACCATAGGGAGTATTGATGAGAATATTGGAAATCAGAACCTTGATACACAGTTAGAATGTAAAATGGTACAGACATAATGAATAAAAAACAAGGGGTATTTTCAAGAACTGCAAGTAGAAGTACCACATGATCCAGTGGTCACACTTCTGAGCATAGTGTGAGGGGAAAGGAAAACAGCCTCTCTAGGACAGAGCTACAACATTATAAACACAGCAGCATTCTACACAATAGCCAGGAAATGGAAACAGCCCCCTTGTCCATACACGGGTGAATTAAAAAATTGATGAAGGAAATGTGACACCTAAGTACCATGGAATATTGTTCCACTTCAAAAGAGAAATGAACTTATCATGTGCAGAACCAGGAATGAGCCTGCAGAGCCTTATTCTAAGCATAATATGCCAATCACAGAAACAAATACTATGTGTTTGCATGACCATGATGTGTGTAAAATAGACAAAGTCATAGAAGCAGAGAGCAGAGGATTGGTTGCCAAGCACTGGGGGAGAAGGAAGTGGGGAGTTGCTTTCATGGGCTTTGGTCCTGCATAAGAATTGGCCCCACCTCTGATGGATGTTGACATGCATGGTCCTATGTGGGACCTAAATCCACAACTTTCACTCTAGACTCTCCACAAACATGTGGGCTTTCTCTCTGTGGTCCTCACTAATGACGTCTTCAACGGGCTGTTGAACGCACATGAGCTGCCCTGGGTTATTTGTCCATGGAGGCCACTTAAAATGTTGGGCAATGTTGTGACCTTGTAGATGAGCATCTCCAGGTAATGGATATGGGACTTGCTCTGTGACTGATGGCTGTAGGGAGCAGTAAGCCCAAGACCATTCTGGGCTCTGCTACTGTGGGATCTGCATACTAAAGCAACTCTACCAAGGTCGCCCTAACCGCAATATCTGTGCTAAACAAGATGCTCCACTGTGGCATCTCGTGTCCTGGAACATTTGCAAGATATGCGTTCCAAAATCATCAAGTTCCTTCACTTGTGACTCCAGATAACTGCCAACAGAAAGTCACTCCCTTTCGCCGCCTGACCTTTTCTGCCTATACATACTCCCGCAGCTTGACAAATAAACGAGACTTGATCAGAGTCCTGTCTTGTCTCCATCTCTCGTGTCTCTTGTCCTTTCATTCTCACTCCCCCTCTAGGGTCTCCATTGACTACCCGCGGGTCGGGTCAAGTGGCGCCCAATGTGGGGCTCGAGAACAGGGGAACCAGTGAAGAATGCTGTTCGGAGAAGCCGCCATAATCAAGAAGAAAAAAGGAGGAAACGGTGCGGTAACCTGCCGTCCCGTCTGAACCTCGGTAAGGCGAACAGCGATTATAGGACAAGAAATTAGCCACCATGAACTGTTTGTGGAAGGTTTGAAAAAGGCTTTAAAGGCACGAGGGGTAAAGGTTACGATCAAACAATTGCTAAACTTTTTGACTATGTTAAGACTGTCCGTCCTTGGTTTCCGGTTGAGGGAACTATAGATGAGAAGAAACAAATCTATGAGGCAGTCAGCTTTGTTTCAGCAAGCAACAATCCATTTCAGACCTCTTCCAAACCACCACAGGGAGTGCCAGATTGGACCTCAGTTGCACCACCCACACAGTATTAACCCCAGAAATGGGTGTCCAAGCACTCCTAACAGGAATATTTGGGCCCCTACCAAAAAATACCTTTGGGCTCATTGTAGGCAGGAATAGCACTACTATGAATGGCCTCTTAGTATACCCTGGAGTTATTGACAATGACTACACTGGAGAAATAAAAGTAATGGTGTCTTCTCCAAAAGTCATAAATACTATTCCCACAGGCCAACGATTTGCTCAATTGTTACTCCTTCCCCTTCTCTCCACGTCCAATAAGGCAACTCATGGAACCAGGGGAAACCAAGGCTTTGGGTCCTCTGATGTCTATTGGTCTGAGGTACTTTCAACACAAAAACCTCTCATGAGCCTAAAGTTGGATGAAAAGAGATTCTCTGGTTTAGTGGATACTGAAGCAGATGTGACAATAATTAAGGGAGAGGACTGGCCTCAAACTTGGCCATTAGAAGATACCCTCACTCGAGACAAACCAAAAGAGACTCTTAATGTCATAAAACAAACTGAGGGGGGGGGTGAGAGGGGTTGAGAGAGGGTGGTGGGGTTACATTATATGTTTAAATTTAAAAAGCTTAAATAAAAAAAAAAAGAAGATACCCTCACTCATCTTAAGAGCATTGGGCAGAGTCAAAATCCAAAATGAAGCTCTAAAATGCTGACCTGGAGGGATCATGAAGGCCACCATGGCTGTATCCAACCTTGTGTTATTACGGGACTACCCATTAACTTGTGGGGACGAGATCTCCTTTCTCAATTAGGTATGATTATTTGCAGCCCTAATGAAATCATAACTATGCAAATGTTCAAAAATGGATACATTCCAGGCAAGGGCTTAGGAAAAAATGCAACAGGGCTTCTACAGCCCATAGAGCCACCTCCTCGGCCCTCTCGCGCTGGGATAGGGCATTTTCCTTAGGGATCATTGATGCTCCTGCAGGCCATGCAGAAAAAATCACCTGGCTCTCTGATGAGCCAGCATGGGTGGATCAATGGCCTCTATCCAGAGAAAAACTGTTAGCGGAACAGCAGTTGGTGCAGGAACAACTCCAAGCTGGCCACATTATGCCTAGCACCTCACCCTGGAATACTCCCATTTTTATAATAAAAAAGAAGTCTAGGAAATGGGGATTGTTGCAAGATCTGAGGACAGTCAACAAAACTATGGTTCTTATGGGTGCCCTGCAGCCAGGCCTCCCCTCACTGGTGGCCATCCCGCTTGGTTATTACAAAATTGTCTTAGATTTAAAAGACTGCTTCATTTACATCCTGATGATCAAAAGCATTTTGCATTTAGCTTTCCCTTGATAAATTTTCAGGCACCAATGCTTAGATACCAATGGCGGGTACTCCCTCAAGGCATGGCTAATAGCCCAACTCTGTGTCAATCTTTTGTTGCCTCTGCCCTCCAATCTGTGAGGGAACAATGGCCTCATATATACATCATCCACTACATGGATGACATCCTCCTGGCAGGTGAGATGGGAGATGAAGTTCTATTATGTTACTCTCATCTCAAACAAAAATTACAAGAGCATGGTCTTCACATTGCCCCAGAAAAGGTTAAATTAGAAGACTCCTATACCTATCTTGGCTTCCAAATGAAAGGATCTAATGTCACCTCGCAAAAAATAAGCCTGCAAGTAGACACGCTTAAAACGTTAAATGATTTTCAAAAACTACTTGGTGATATTAATTGGCTTATGCCCTATCTGAAGCTAACAAAAGGTGAATTAAAACCACTATATGATGTCTTACAAGGGGACAGTCTCCCTACCTCGTCACACAAACTGACTCCAAAAGCCAGAGAGGCTATTGCTATTGTGGAACAAGCCATCCAAAATCAAACTATCACCTTCATGGATTATGACTCACCCCTCCAGTTTTTCATTTGTAAAACCTCCCTCTCTCCCACTGTGGTCTTTTGGCAAACTGCACCTCTCACGTGGGTCCACTTACCCATCTCCCCAAAACGAGTACTTACACCATATCATCAAGCAATATCAGACCTCATAATTATGGGAAGAGATCATGGAAAACAATATTTTGGAAAGGAACCTGATGCTACTGTCCTGCTTTATACCAAGGAACAGGTTAATTGGCTGATGCAAACCACTGATGCTTGGCCGATTGCCCTTGCCTCTTACACAGGGTCTTTGGACAACCATTATCCGCAAAACAAATTGATAGATTTTGCCAATAAGTATGATTTTGTCTTTCCAAAAGTCACTTCCACTACCCCTCTAGCTGATGCCTTAACAATTTTTACCGATGGCTCCTCCACCGGAATAGCTGCCTATGTTTGGAATGATAATACGATCCGGTTCCATGCCAATTGTTCCTCGGCCCAAATCACTGAGTTGTATGCGGTTGTAGCAGTGTTCTCCGCCTTCCCCCATGATGCTATTAATTTGTATACTGATAGTGCTTATGTTGCCCACTCTGTCCCTCTGCTAGAAGCCTGTGGCCAAATAAAAAATGCCTCACAGGCTGGCCGCCTTTTTATACAACTACAAAACCTAATTAGAAAAAGATACAAACCCTTCTTCGTTGGGCATCTCTGGGTCCATTCTATCCTTCCCGGACCCCTTACGGAGGGTAATCGATTGGCAGACATAGTCACAAAAATTCAAGCATATGTCCCTAAAGAAACCTCTGACCCAATTGCTCAGGCACAAAAGGCCCACTGCCTACATCATCTTAACGCTCGAACCATGAGACTCATGTTTAAAATTACCAGAGAACAAGCTCGACATATTGTAAAAACCTGCCCTGACTGTGTCCTTCACCTCCCAACACCCCACCTAGGAGTCAACCCTCGCGGATTGATCCCCAATGCTTTATGGCGGATGGATATTACTCACTATCCTGAATTTGGGAACCTTAAATATGTACACATGTGTATTGACACCTACAATGGATTTTTGGTTGCTACCCTACAAACTGGCGAAGCTACTAAGCATGTTATCCCCCACCTCCTGACAGCCTTTTCTGTCCTCGGGTGCCCACAACAAATTAAGACTGATAATGGGCCTGGGTACACGAGTTCTGGTTTTGCGGCCTTCTGTAAACATCTTAACATATCACATGTCACAGGCATCCCATACAATCCACAAGGCCAAGGAATAATTGAACGGGCTAACCTTACACTCAAAATCACTTTAAAGAAAATTAAAAAGGGGGAATGGTACCCAATGAAGGGGACCCCCATAAATCTATTATCACATGCCCTGTTTATTTTAAATTTTTTGACTCTGGATGCAGACAATTCCTCAGCAGCCACACATTTTTGGCAATCTGAAACACAAAAACGTTTTGCTGCAGTCATGTGGAAAGATCCCCTAAATAATTCCTGGCATGAACCAGACCCTGTGCTCATTTGGGAATGCGGGTCGGTCTGCATTTATTCTAAAGATATGAAAGCAGCTAGATGGCTCCCAGAGCATCTGGTCAAACAGGTGGACCACAACAAGGATGACACTAACCTTTCCTCAGACTCCAGGGATGATAATACTCCCTGAGAGACAACTCTGTGTCATCTTGTCGATCCTTACCAACGTCTTGCCATTGGAAGGGTGACTTGGACAGCCTGTCGACCCCAACAAATTGAAAGAGGCCCTCTGGGGAACCCCCTGTAACTGCAAGGGAGGAATGGTAAGTATGTATCCAACTTCTTATACCCAATCTACTGATTGCGGTACCGAGACCGCCTATCTAACACATACAAAATCCATGACGGGTTTTTTCCCCCGCAGTCCTGGCAATGTGTCAACAAACCCTCTATCATCCCTACCATAGATGGAAAGCCAGGGTCTTGCCCCAGTAACTGCTTAGAACAGTGATGCATTCCTCTTGTTATTGAGAAGCACAACAATGCACATTCTCCAATGGCCAGACTTATCTGACCGCCATCTTGCAAAAGAATTCTGCTGGCTTGTTTGGAGGCGAGCATGATCCTAATAGCAGGACTGGAACCAATAAATATAGCCAGGCCTCTTGCAAAGGTACGATCAGCAAACCTGTCTGCTGGCCAACTGAAGCTCCTATTTACATCTCAGATGGCGGCAGGCCTACTGACAGGGTTAGAGAATCCAAAGTTCAACAGCGACTGGAAGAGATCATTAAGCTTACCTACCCTCCTCTCAGCTATCCTCCGATAGTCCTCCCAAAACCTCGAAACCTTGACCTAGATACTCAAACCTATAATATTCTGCAGGCTACACTTGCATTGTTAAACCACTCCAACCCCTCCCTTGCTAAAGATTGCTGGTTGTGTATGACTTTGGGCACTCCTATGCCCCTTGCAATACCTGCTAATGCCTCAACTCCCACCTTTGGTAATTGCAGCATTAGCCTGCCCTTTAGAGTGTAGCCTACAAGCTTTAACCAGTCTGAGTGCTATCAAGGAAAATTAAATAATGATAGTTATGCTATAGATGTAGAATTTCCTACCTTCACCCACTGCTCCCAAACCACCAACTACACCTCTGCCTTATGTCCTGCAGGGGCTAGTGTTTGTGTGTGGAGGAAACTTAGCATTCTCCGCCCTGCCCACCAACTGGTCAGGACTTGGCATACAGGCAACTATTTTGCCTGACATTGACATTATTCCTGGTGACGAGCCTGTTCCTTTACCTAGCCTTGATTACATTGCTGGTAGACAGAAGAGAGCAATACAATTTGTTCCCTTGTTTGTTGGACTAGGAGTTTCTGGAGCCTTAGCCTCCAGCTCAGCCAGATTGGGGGTCGCCTAGCATTCCTATACAAAACTATCAAATCAACTGATCAATGACGTCCAGGCTCTGTCTAGCACTATCAATGATCTCCAAGACCAAATTGATTCTTTAGCCGAAGTAGTCTTGCAAAACCATAGAGGTTTAGACCTTCTCACCGCAGAACAGGGAGGAATTTGTTTAGCTCTACAGGAACGTTGCTGCTTTTATGCCAACAAGTCCAGGATTGTTTGAGATAAGATCAAAAAGCTACAAGAAGATCTAGTGAAGAGAAGAAGAGAATTGTTCGAAAACCCTCTTTGGAGCGGGCTTAATTTGGATCCTCCCTTATCTCCTCCCCCTGTTAGGGCCCCTGGTTGGCTTGTTACTCCTACTATCGCTGGGGCCCTTTCTCTTCAATAAGCTTATGGCTTTTGTTAAACAACAAATAGATGCCATCAAAATGCAACCCATACAGGTCCACTACCATAAACTGGAATTGGCCGATAAGGAGTCTCAGTTGGAGGTGTAAAAAGGTCCTCCACCTTAGTGAGCTGGACTGGCTAGCCAGAGACGGGCAACTGGGAAAAGCATGTTTCAAACTTATTGCATCTGTGCACACCACCTAAGACAGGGGGCAAGCCCAAGCTGCTTGGCCTACCAATGACGGGTAAGGTGCGCACCTATGAACATGCATGATTTCCCTGACCTAAGACAGGCACAGTCCCCGTAAGGGAGACACCTTGGATCTACTTATTAATTAAAAGAAAGGGGGACCTGTAGGGAGCAGTAAGCCCAAGGCCATTCTGGGCTCTGCTACTGTGGGATCTGCATACTAAAGCAACTCTACCAAGGTCGCCCTAACCGCAATATCTGTGCTAAACAAGATGCCCCACTGTGGTATCTCGTGTCCTGGAACTTTTACAAGATATGCATTCCGAAATCGTCAAGTTCCTTCACTTGTGACTCCGGCTAACTGCCAACAGAAAGTCACTCCCTTTCGCCGCCCGACCTTTTCTGCCTATACATACCCCCACAGCTTGACAAATAAACGAGACTTGATCAGAGTCCTGTCTTGTCTCCATCTCTCGTGTCTCTTGTCCTTTCATTCTCACTCTCCCTCTAGGGTCTCCATTGACTACCCGTGGGTCGGGTCAGATGGCCCCATAGCTGAGTGATAAATGCTGGTCAGCAGCCCAGAGCTACAGCACTGGGACATGGGCCTGGGTTCCTGTTTTTGCTTTTCCACATACAAGGTAAGAATTGGGCCATTCATCCCTGCAGCATCTCCTTCTGAGAAAAGGGAGTTTTAAGCAATCTCCAGGTATGGATGTGTTGAGAGAAGGTGGTATTGTATGCAATACATTTATATGCATTTTATGTGCAGTGTTGATGAGATTTTCTTTTTTTGTAGAAGTTTGACTATTGTGTAAGGGGGAAATACCTCCTGAGGAAAAAGACACACACACACACACACACACACACACACACACACACACACTGACAGTTGCACCACACAGATCCACACAGCCAACCCCAACCCTCACAAACCAGAAACCACACCACCTAAATAACCTAGTGCCTCTGGGAATGTAGAAAAAGGTCATAGTTCCTTACAGGACAGTTTCTCTCATTAAATCTCAACACCCATTCCCAAAAGGAATGCAGAATCAGGGTGGATTCCTGCAGACAAACAGACAAGCATTTCTCACCTTCTTCAGCAGTAATGCTTGGTTTGAAAAAGAGGATTTTTATAAAAATCTGACCCATATGTTCTTCATCTGCTTGCAATTAGCAAAAAGATAACAATAAGAGGAATGCATCACACTATACAGTGTTTACACAGGAGTTTTGTTCTATTTTGGAAACCAAATGGCAATGATGCATTGAGTCAGTGGCCCCAGAACAAAACACAGTAGTCAGGGACAAAGCTCGAGCATTTCATACAAGATCTTGCAAGACAATTTTGATCGGGAAACCAAAAATCTAAAGACAAGCACTTCTTCTGAGGAAAGTGCTCACAATCATACAGCTTGTAGCTGATGCTGTCACTCAAAAATGCCCTATTGTATTAGGTATCACACTCTCACTTGAAATTCTCTGCACTGACATAATTAGATATATCACCTGAGATGTCCAGGCTCTGAATTTAATAGCTTAGTTCTCTTGAAGAAGGAAAAAAATGTCTCTCTTAGACAAAATGAGTTTACTTTGGAGAGGGTGCATCCAGCCAGGAAGCTCTTGTACGAGGCACTCCGTGGGAGCTAGGAGGAGACATAGGACCTGTCAGGACCCAGAGATGCTGCTCAGCAACTAGCCAGGGAGCTTTGTTGGATGCAGAACAGTGTGGGAGTGTGCATATGGGTGGTGAGTAAGGATGGACTGAGCTGCTGCTGGCATCTCCTCCTTGGTGGACAAAGAAAGGCAGAGTGAGGAACAGAAAGGAAATGAGAAACTGGACCTTCGGCTTTCTTGCTATGGGGAGACTATTCAGTATGAAAGAGTAAGTCTAAAAAAGGATTAAGCCTAACATGCATGATATGTTGTAATGACAGGGTCCCATGACCTCTCCTGCATCTTTGAGGTCCAGCTAAATTGCCGCTCTCTTGTTTGTATACCAGTTCTTCCCTCAGGATGCCCATAGGCTGCTACTGTACTGATCATGTCTCTGTAAGACTTTCTACTTTACTGGGAGACTGAAATCAACCCTAGGCAAATATCCTATTATAGTTGTTCACTAATCAATTATCCTAAAGGAAATCACTTGTGGAAGACTTGAAATACTGACATTGTACCATTTAAAAATGCCCGTTTTAATTTTTCTTTCCACTGAAGTTCAAGTTTGTTAACATATAGTGTAGTTTTGGTTTCAGGAGTAGAACTTCATGATTATCCATCATGTGGTATCCATGTTTCCCTTCCAATCTTCCCATCCTTTGTAATATGTGTGTCTGTGTCTGTGTGTCTGGGCATGTTTGTGTGTGTCCATGTGTGTCCATTGAGTCAGGGACTAATTTTCATGGACGGGCCATCAAGCCAATGGAAAGTTCATTATGGAGAGGAGCCAAGGAGCATGGGCTGACACTTTAACCCAGCTGTGCAGGGTATTTGCAACAAGGGTGTTAGGCACCAAGCTCACACCTGAGGTTTCCATTGAGTTCCTATTTCCCGCTGTCCCTTAGGTGTGTGATTGCAGGAGTCAAGCATTTGTAAGGCTTATAAAAATGTCCTCGGATGCACTGAAATCTCTCCCAGCTTCTTCTCTGCCTCAACCATGACCAAGCAATGACCCCAGCCCTGACAGATGTTACTTGCACTGTCTTGCATGGGTGCTCTTATTCCTTAGAATCTGTGGGCTGACAAGGACCATGTGAGCTTTCTAGGTGCATTGCACATCAATGCTAGGCGCTATCAGCTGTGAAGTGCCCCTATAATTACCCTGCTTTATGTGGCCACTGAGGCTTCCTTCTAATGTTTTGGCAGTCTGGAGGATCTCTGTAGACTCTGATACTACCAGTCATGGACTCAGATGCGGAAACTCCCTTGCTCTCTAATGACCCTGTGGTGAGAGATAAGTGCAGATCAGTAACCCAGAATATCAACAGTGGGGCCTAGGCCTTGGTTCACACTGTGACCTTGACTTCCAAAGAAGTCAAGAACTAGGGCCATTCATGTTTGTCCCATCTCTGGTCACAGAAAGGAATACTGAAGCATTCCCCAGATACAAATGTAGGAGGAATTAGTCAATGTAGACAAAACATGCATATGAGGAGTGTTTTCATTTTTCTCTTTAGAAATCCAACACTTGCACAGTGTTGGTTAAGTGAGAGATCCTGAGGAAATATGTGTGTGTGTGTGTGTGTGTGTGTGTGTGTGCATGCACACACACATACATACACTCATGCAGTCATGTTTACAACTATGCTGCATAAACTCATACATAGACCCTCTGTCACCCTCATATACAAAAACCACACCTAATTTAACAACTTCCTTCTAGAGTCTGTGGAACACGGTTATAGTTTTTGCAGTAGAAGTGGTTTCTATCACTGCTTCCCCTACCCACATTGTCTGTAGGAACCCGGAACCTGGGTGTTTCTCCAAAGGAGTCAGGGCAACACCACCTTCTGCATCACCTAGATTTTGTTTGAAAAAGGACTGTCTCTAGGCTATGTACAATTTTGGGTTCCTCCTGCCTCCACCTGCAAATAGAGAAAAGAACCACTATGAGGATCACACCCTTGTATACAGTGTTTTCCAATGATTTCAGGAAACCAGAATGTATACAGGGTCGATGGCTCCCCCAAATTAAAGAGGACACCTATGGAAAAGGCTTGAAAGTTCCATGGCAGTAGTCCATTCTGTCAGCAAATACAACATTCTTTCTCAGGAAACAAAAGTCTCTGTGAATGAAAAGGCTCACTACTATACATGTTGTAACTGATGCTGTCATTTGTATTACCCTTTGTTTCAGCTCTCAGTTCTATACATAGCTGTCCAATTTTCCCACACCATTTATTGAAGGGACTGTCTTTTTTCCACTAGATATTTTTTCCTGTTTTGTTGAAGATTATTTGATCATAGAGCTGTGGGTCCATATCTGGGCTCTCTACTCTGTTCCACTGCTCTGTGTGTCTGTTTTTGTGGCAGCACCACGCTGTCTTGGTGATCACAGCTTTGTAGTAAAGCTTGAAATCAGGCAACATGATGCCTCCAGCTTCTACAGGCCTATTGTGACCAATGAAGAAGTTGAGAAATGCTTGTCTGTTTCAGTCTGCAAAACCACTCTGGATCTGCATTTCTTTGGGGTATGGGTGTTGAGATGTAATGAAAGAAAGTATCCTGTAAGGAGCTATGGCCCTGTTCTACATTCCCGGAGGCACTAGGCCATTTAGGTGGTGTGATTTGTGGTTTGTGAGGGTTGGGGTTGGCTGTGTGTCTCTGTGTGGTGGAATGGTCAATGTGTGTCTGCGTGTGTGTGTCTGTGTGTTTGTTTCCTCAGCAGGTATTTCCCACTTACATAACAGTCAAACTTCTACAAAAAGAAAATCTCATCAACACTGCACATACAATACATATAAATATGTTGCATACAATACCACTTTCCTCTCTCAACTCAGCCATACCTGGAGATTGCTTAAAATTCCCTTTTCTCAAAAGAAGATGCTGCAGGAATGAATGTCCCAAGCTCTTGCCTTCTGTATGAAAAAGCAAAAATAGGAACTCAGGCCCATGTCCCAATGTTGTAGCTCTGGGCCACTGACCAGCATTTATCACTCAGCTATGGGACCGTCAGTCACAGAGTAAGTCCCACATCCATTAGATACCTGGAGATGCTCATCTACAAGGTGACAACATCACCCATTTTAGGTGGCCTCTGTGGACAAATAACCCAGGTCAGCTCATGGGCATTTAACAACCTATTTAAGACTAGTCATTAGTGAAGACCACAGATAGAAAGCCCACAGGCTTGTGGTGAGTCCAGAGATTGTGAAAGTTGTGGATGTAGGTCCCACATAGGACCATGCATGTCAACATCTGTCAAAGGTGGGGCCAATTCTCATGCAGGACCAAATCCCATGAAAGCAACTTCCCACTTCCTTCTCCCCCAATGCTTGGCAACCAATCCTCTGCTCTATGCTTCTATGACTGACTATTTTACACAACTCATGGTCATGCAAACACATAGTATTTGTGTTTCTGTGATTGTCATATTTCACTTAGAATAAGGCTCTCCAGGCTCATTTATTGTTCAGCAAATAGGAAGTTCTCCTCTCCCTTTGAAGTTGGAATAATATTCCACTGCAATTAGGCACCACATTTTCTTCATCAACTGAACACTGGGGCTGTTTTATTTTCCTTGTTGTGTAGAATGCTGTAGTGTGCATAATGTTGCAGCTCTATCCTAGAGATGCTGGTTTCATTTCCCCTAACACTATGCCCAGAAGTGTGACTACTGGATCTATTTGCAGTTCTTTGGAAAACATGTTACTGTTTTTATTCATTGTCTGTACCATTTTACATTCTCACTGTGTACAAAGATTCTTATTTCCCATATTCTTATCAATACTCTCTATGCTTCTGTCTTTATTTTCTTCTTTCTTTCCCCTCCTTCTACCCCTCCTTTCCCCTCACCTTTTCTTTCTTTTTTTTTAAAAGATTTTATTTATTTATTTGTTAGAGAGAGAGAGCGAGCACAGGCAGACAGAGAGGCAGGCAGAGGCAGAGGGAGAAGCAGGCTCCCTGCTGAGCAAGGAGCCCAATGTGGGACTTGATCCCAGGACACTGGGATCATGACCTGAGCCGAAGGCAGCCGCTTAACCAACTGAGCCACCCAGGCGTCCCTCACCTTTTCTTTCTTTATTTCTTTTCTTTCTGTAACTGGTGTCTGAACAAGTGAGGTGATATCTCACTGTCCTTTGAATATGCACATCCATATGTCTGTTGGCCATTTGTACATCTTCTTTAAAGTAATGTCTATTCAAGTCTTTCTCCCATGATTACACAGGGGTTAGTGGCTTTCATGGTTGGTTTTTGCAGTTCACATGCAGGAGTCTGTTATATATTTTGAATATTAACTTCTTTTGCAATGTGAATTTGCACATGTCTTCTCCCTTTCCATTCTCTTCATTGTTCAAGAGACCATCCTTTTCCACGGTATATAGTCTTGGCATCCTTGTTGGAAGATCATGTGCCCATGTACGTGTGTTCATCTGGGGGCTCTCTATGCTGATCCATTGTTCTCCCTACCTATCCTTATCCATATTGTTCTAGTACCATATTGCTAGAATATTTGTAGAAATATGTTGCAAACACTTGCAAAGTGTTTTAACTCAAGAAGAGTGGAGCTTCCACTTTTCTCACATGTTTGAGATTGTTTTCACTATTTGAGGTTCCATAAGTATTTTAGCACTATCTGTTCTCTTTCTATAAAATGATATTGGGATTTTGGTAAGGGTTGCATTGAATTGTACATCGCTTCTTCTAGGACCTGGCTGGTTGACCTTAATATTTTGGTGTCCCGGGCGCCTGGGTGGCTCAGTGGGTTAAAGCCTCTGCCTTCGGATCAGGTCATGATCTCAGGGTCCTGGGATTGAGCCCCACATCGGGATCTCTGCTCAGCAGGGAGCCTGCTTCCTCCTCTCTCTGCCTGCCTCTCTGCCTACATGTGATCTCTGTCTCTGTCAAATAAATAAAGTCTTTTAAAAAGAAGAATGAAATTTTGCCATTTGCAATGACAATGGATGGGACTAGAGTATAGTATGTTAAGCAAAATAAATCAGCCCAAGAAATACAAATACCATCTGATTTCACCCATATGTGGAATTTAAGAAATGAAACATATGACCATATGGGGTGGGGAAGAAAAAGAGAGGGAAGAAAGCCATAAGATATTCTTAAAAATAGAGAACAATGGGTGCCTGGATGGCTCATTCAGTTAAGCATCACCTCAGGATACTGGTATGGAATCCTGCATCAGGCTTCCTGCTCAGTGGGAAGTCTTCTTCTCCCTCTCTCTTTGTCCCTTCCTCCCTCTACTTGTGCTTCTCTCTCTCTGTGTCTCAAACAAATAAAATCTTAAAAAAAGACAGAGAACAAACCAAAGGTTAATAGAGGGAAGTCAGTAGGCCTGGGTGGATGGTGATGGATATTAAGGAGGACACGATGAGTACAGGGTATTGTGTGCAAGTGATGAGTCACTGAATTCTATTCCTGAAACCAATACGGCACACTATAGGTTACCTAGCTAATATTTAAATAAGAATATGAAAATAAAAAATAAAAATAAGTAGGAGTTGTCTCAATACAGTAAATAAAAAAGTATCAGAACATATTTTTAAAATGTTAAGTGCCACCCACAAGAAACTCACTACAGGAAACACACTTTAATTATCACAATACAGATAAGTTAAAAGTAATAAAGCAGGGGTGACTGGGTGGCTCAGTGGGTTAAAGCCTCTGCCTTTGGCTCAGGTCATGATCCCAGGGTCCTGGGATCGAGCCCACATCGGGCTCTCTGCTTGGCAGGGAGCCTGCTTCCTCCTCTCTCTCTCCACCTGCCTCTCTGCCTACTTGTGATCTGTCTGTCAAATAAATAAATAAAAATTTAAAAAAGTAAAAAAGCAGGAAAAAACTAAGACACCATGCTAACACAAATGAAACATAACCCAGAGTAGCTACATTCATTTCAGACAAAGCTGACTTCAGAACCAGGAAAACAATCCAATAAAGAAAGGAGTTACCTAAAGAGGAGGGGATCCATTCTACTATAAAACATAAAAGGTCCTTCACCTACATGCATCTGACAATACAGCATCAAAGTATATAACACAAAAACTGTTTATGATGGAAAAGAAAAATGGAAAAATCTACTCCCTTGGTAGACAGACATTTGAATACACAAGCTCACTATTGCAGCATGAAACCCTGCTCTTTCAGGAAGGGATACATGCATTATGCCTAAAGTCATTAAGGATGAATTGAACAGCATCTTCAATCAACTGAATCTAAATGACATTTTTGAAATATTGTATCCAGCAACAGCAGAATACACTGTCTTCCCAAACCCATGTGTAACACTCACAAGAATAACCATATTCTGAGGGGGGGGAAGTGAGCCTTATAAAATTTAAAACGAATAAGAGACCTCACACAAAATATGGTCTCAGACTCCAAAGAACATGAACATAGAAGCCTAAAGCAGAAAAATAACTAGAAAATTCCAAAATACTTGGAGACTAAACAACACGTAGATCAAAAACAGAACACTCAAACGAATTTTCAAATATTTTGCAATAAATTAAAATGCATGTACACCTTTATAAAATGGATGGACTACAATGAAAGCAGTACTGTGAAGAAATTCTAGAGAACTGAAAACATATGCTTACAAAATAAAGATCTGAAACAATCAGCTAGGTAAAAGAACAATGTAAGCCTCAAGCAAGCCCAAGAAAGGGCAATGTAAATCTCAAGCAAACAAAAAAAATTTCTGCAGAAATTGATAAAATTTAAAGTGGGAACTCAATAAAGAAAATCAATAAAACTGAAACTAGTTCTTTGAAAAGATTTAAAAATGGGGCATAAATATTTAGATTGTTAGATGTTCTTGTTAGATAGACCTCTTAATTGTGATATAATGCCCATTTTCATCTCTTGTTACAGACTTGGTTTTAAAATCTACTTTGTCTGCTATAAGGATAGTCACTCCTGGTGTATATCTACTCTGGTTTTATTTTGACATCCATTGCATGTCCCTCACTTTCAATCTTCTGATTAAAATGAGTCTCTTGGAAATATCATTAGGTCCCAGAAGTTCAGCTAGATAGTTATCAAATCATTCTGAATGCCTACAAACTCAACAGGAGATAGAAAAGAAGAAGAGCAAGAATTCTAGGAACATAAGAGGAAGGGAGGCAAGATGGCAGAGAAGTAGGAGATACTGTTTCAACCTGTCGCCTAAAGTGAGCTGATTATATACCAGAACACTCTGAACACACATGAAATCAGCCTGAGATGTAAGATTATACATTTCTGGATCTCTAGGGCAGAAGACACCAGTGGACAGGTAAAGTGGAGTGGGAACATTGGACTGATATTTGAAAATAAACAAAAGGGGGAGGGAGTCATCAGAAGTGATCCATTGGAAAGTAATACCCTAATACAAGAGTGCCCTGTGATTGGGAATCACCATTAACTTGGAGTCTGGTTAAAATCACTCAAAAAGAGAAAAGATATTAATGGGAAATTGATGGATGAGGGGCACAGATGGTTAGGTGCATGGGCTTAAGTCCACAGACCCAGGACGGCCACAGCCAGTGCCCTGCCAGACAGAGTGCAGCGAAGATTCCAGGCCTTGGTCCATGAGCTGCCCAGGCATGTGAGAGTGTCTTGGTGGCAGCACGAGTGAGAGAGTCTGGTGTGGATGCCAGTGGCACTCTCTAGAACTACAGTCTTTTGCACTCTGCATGTGCACTGTATGACCGGAGTCTGAGTCGTGCTGTACACCCTCCACTGAGAGAGGTCCATGTGGGCACTAGCCAGTGCTCTCCATGATTGGCAATAGTCTGAACACTCCCAGCCCCTGCCTGCAGGAAAATCTCAGTGTGCTATCTCTAGTTGGGATCTCTCCAGTGATCTGGACCTGCCGAGACAGTCACAGCAAATGCAGTTACTGATAGCCAGCTCTCTGGACTAATACTTCTCATGCTTTTAATAGGGTACAAACAGGAGCTCCTGCAACCCCTGAGACTGTGGCTGGGGATGTGATATGCCAGTGGGATGTGACAGAGGAGAATTTGTGTGCTCTGGACCACCCAGAGGGGAATAGACTGAGGTTTCTTTCTGAGACAGAGGTCTGGGAGCAGTTTGCTTTCCTCTAAACCTATGAAGAACTGCCAAAAGCCACCAAGAGGAAAAAAAAATCCTCCAGAGAACAAAAGCATGAAAAACCTGTTTCCTCAGAGGCCAGGCCCTTGATAGGGGCAGGAGGACTCAACTCTAATAAGATTCCCTGAAAAACCACGCAGCAGTCCCCTCCCCCAGGAAGCCAGCCAAAAATAAAAACAAACAAACAAAACAACAACAACAAAACAAACAAAACAAATAACAACAACCAAAGAAAATGACAACCACCACAGGATCCCCATAAAATTCTAAAACCATAGTATCAGGGGAAAAGAAGATATTAAGCTCCTGGTATTGCCCTAAAACCTTTATACTTCATAGAGACAAACTTTATTTTGAATTCAATCCCACTATTCTCATTCTTTTTAATTTTTAATGATTTTTAATCTATTTACCATCACAATAAGAGGGTCAGTACAACAAATTACATAATAACCTTTAACTTGAATTTTTTTGATACAAATACCTGTGTTGTTGGTTTTGTTTTGTTTTTGTTTTGGAGTTTTGTTTTTTTTTTTTTTGCTTTTCTATTTTTTGTAACATTCATATAGAGATAAGTTTCAAGGTAACCCTCTTTCCCCAATCAATACTACCCCTATATATAAATCAGTTTTAATCTCCCTTTATCTAGGGAAAGTTGAGTCCTTTAACAAAGATATCAAGATTCACCCAGGAAGAATCAAAATATCCTTCCTCGCTCACAATGAGAATTTATAACCACCTTCCCATCTTTTTCTTCTGTCAGTGTTTCTGTGTATTTGTTTTTGTTTGTATAGTATAGAAATCTTATATTGGGGTTCATTTTGGCTGGGTTCTTTTTTTTTTTTTTTGGTCATTTACTTCTGTCAGTCTTTTTATTTGTCTTTCTTTGTATACATTATAAATCTTACCTTTAGGGCCCATTCGGGCTGGGTCTTCTCTTTTATTTTTTCTTTTTTTCCCTCTCTATCTATCTCTTCTTTTCCTTTTTCTTTCTTTTTCACTGGGACTCCCAATTGCTCAGAAGCATTCCACAGTGCACTTTGCCTGCACCATAGTTGATACATTCAGCTACACATCCCCTCATCCAACTACTCATCAAAATGACTAGGAGGAGGAATGCCCAACAGAGGAAAAATTCAGAGGCTGTACCCTCTCCATCAGAGCTATTAGATATGGATATAAACAGTATGTCAGAAAAGGAATTCAGGCTAACAATTATCCAAGAAATGGCTAGGTTGAAGAAAGCCTTTGATGACAAAATAGAATAGATTAGGTCAGAAGTGAAAGCCACCAGGGATGATGTTAACAATAATCTCAATGAGTTCCAATCTAATCTAAATTCTCTAAAAGCTAGGGTAACTGAGGCAGAAGATATAATTAGTGATCTAGAGGACAAATTGATAGAGAAAAAGGATCAGGAGGAGGCCTGGAACAAACAGCCTAGAAAGCATGAACACAGAATTAGGGAAATAAATGACACCATTAAATGTTCCAACGTCAGAATTATTGGAATCCATGACGGGGAGGAGAAGGAAAGAAGACTAGAAGATATAGCTGAACAAATTCTCCATGAAAAATTTCCCAGTCTGTCGAATGGAACCAGCGTTCATGTACAAGAGGCAGAATGGTCTCCCTGCAAGATCATAGAATCTAGAAAGACCTTGAGACACCTCATTGTGAAAATTTCAAATTAAAATTTTAGACAGGAGCTCTTGAAAGCAGCTAGGGGGAAGAGATTCCTTATATACAGAAGAATGCCCTTCAGTATAATGTCATACCTGTCCACAGAAAGGCCTGGCAAGAAGTATTCAGGGCACTAAATGCGAAGAACATGCAGCCAAGAATACTTTATCCAGCAAGACTGACATTCAAAATGAATGGAGAGATAAAGAGCTTCCAAGACCAGCAAGGTTTAAAAGAGTATGTGACCACCAAGCCAGCACTACAAGAAATATTAAGGGAGAGGGGTCCTATAAAAGAAGAAATATCCAAAGAGTTTCATCGAACAGAAACTTATGGAGACAATCTCTAGAAACAAGGACTTCACGGGAAACACGATGTCAATAAAAACATATCTCTCAAAAATCACTCTCAACGTGAAGGGCCTAAATGCTCAAACACCATAGGGTTGCAGAATGGATAAAACATCAGGACACGTCCACATGCTGTCTACAAGACACCCATTTGGAACCTAAGGATCTATTTAGACTGAAAGTGAAGGGATGGAGAAGCATCTTTCATGCCAATGGGCCTCAAAAGAAGGCTGGGGTAGCGATTCTCATATCAGATAAATTAGATTTCAAATTAAAGACTGTAATCAGAGATACAGAAGGACACTACATCATTCTTAAGGGGCCTACCCACCAAGAAGATAAAAAATTTTAAACATTTATGCCCCTAATATGGGAGCAGCCTACTACATAAGACAACTGTTAATCAAGATAAAGCATCATACTGATATGAATACATTAATCGTAGGGGATCTTAACATGCCACTCTCAGTAATAGATAGATTATCCAAGCATAAAATCAATAAAGAAACAAGAGCATTGAATGACACATTGGACTACAAGGACCTCATAGATATATACAGAACATTCCACCCTAAAACAACAGAATACTCATTCTTATTGAGTGCACATGGAACCTTCTCCAGAATAGACCACATACTGTGTTACAAATCAGCACTCAACCAATACCAAAAGACTGAGATTATTCCCTGCATATTCTCAGATCACAATGCTTTGAAATTGGAGCTTAACCACAAGGAAACGTTTGGAAGGAATTCAAACACCTGGAAGCTAAAGACCACCTTGCTTAAGAATGCTTGGATAAGCCAGAAAATCAAAGAAGAACCTAAACAATTCATGGAAACCAATGAGAATGAAGACACTTCAGTCCAAAACCTATGGGATATAGCAAAGGCGATCCTAAGGGTGAAATACACAGCCATCAAAGCCTCCTTCAAAAAAAATTGAAAAATCCAGAATACACCAGCTGTCTTTACACCAAGAACTGGGGAATCAACGACAAATTAAGCCAATCCCACACACAAGAATGGAAATAATCGAGATTAGAGCAGAGATCAATGAGATAGAAACTAGAGATACAGTGGAACATATCAATGAAACTAGAAGTGTTTTTTTGAAAGAATCAATAAGATCAATAAACCACTGGGCAAACTAATCCAAAAGAAAAGAGAGAAGACCCAAATTAATAAAATTATGAATGAAAGGGAGGGATCACAACTAACACCAAGGAAATAGAAACAATCATCAGAATTATTATCAACAGTTTTATGTCAATAAGTTAAACAAACTAGACAAAATAGATGCATTCCTGGAAACCTATGGACATCCAAAAGTGAATCATGAAGACATTGAAAAACTGAATAGACCAATACCTGGTAACTACATTGAAGCAGTCATCAAAAGCTTTTCAAAGAACAAGAGCAAATGAAACAAATGAAAATGAAAAGACAACTGATCAAAATCTTTGGGACATAGCAAAGGCAGTCCTGAGAGGAACCTATATAGCGATACAAGCCTTTCTCAAGAAACAAGAAAGGTCTCAAGTACACAACCTAAACCTACACCTAAAGGAGCTGGAGAAAGAATGGCAAAGAATGCCTAAACCCAGAAGGAGGAGAGAAATCATAAACATCAGAGCAGAAATCAATGAAATAGAAACCAAAAGAACATTAGAACAAATTAATGAAACTAGGAGCTGGTTCTTTGAAAGAATTAATAAGATTGATAAACTTCTGGTCTGACAAAAAGAAGAGAAAGGACCCAAATTAATAAAATCATGAATGAAATAGGAAAGATCACAACCAACACCAAAGAAATACAAACAATTATAAGAACACATTATGAGCAACTATACACCAGCAAATTTGACAATCTGGAAGAAATGGATGTATTCCTAGAGACATATAAACTACCACAGCTGAACCAGGAAGAAATAGAAAACCTGAACAGACCCCATAACAAGTTAAGGAGTTTGAAGCAGTCATCAAAAATCTCCCAACAAACAGAGCCCAGGCCCAGATGGCCTCCACTGGGAATTCTACCAAACATTTAAAGAAGAATTAGTGCCTATTATCCTGAAACTGTTAAAAAATAGAAATGGAAGGAAAACTTCCAAACTCATTTAATGAGACCAGCATTACCTTGATCCCAAAACCAGAGAAAGACCCCAACAAAAAGGAAAATTACAGACCAATATCCTTGATGAACACAATGCAAAATTCTCACCAAAATACTACCCAATAGGCTTCAACAGTGCATTAAAAGGATTATTCACCATGACCAAGTGGGATTTATTCCTTAGCTGCAAGGATGGTTCAATATCCACAAATCAACAATGTGATACAATACATTAATAAAGAAAAAGAATTATACGATAATCTCAATAGATGCTGAAAAAGCATTTCACAAAGTATAGCATCCTTTCTTGATCAAAACTCTTCAAAATGTAAGGATAGAGGGTATATACCTGAATACCATCAAAGCCATCTATGAAAAATGAATATCATTCTCAATGAGGAAAAAATGAGAGCTTTTTCCCTGCCATGTCAGGAACATGGCAAGGCTGTCCACTACCACCACTGCTATTCAACATAGTACTGGAAGTCCTAGCCTCAGCAATCAGACAACAAAAAGAAATTAAAGGCATCCAAATCAGCAAAGAAGAAGTCAAACTATCGCTCTTTGCAGATGATATGATACTATATGTGGAAAACCCAAAAGGCTCCACTCCAAAACTGCTAGAGCCTGTACAGGAATTCAGTAAAGTGTCAGGATATAAAATCAATGCACAGAAATTGTGCATTTCTTGTTGCATTTCTTTACATCAACAAACATGCATGGAGGTTCCTCAAAAAATTGAAAATAGAGCTACCTTATGACCCAGCAATTGCACTACTGGGTATTTACCCTAAAGATACAAACGTAGTGATCCAAAGGGGCACGTGTACCTGAATGTTTATAGCAGCAATGTCCACAATAGCCAAGTTATGGAAAGAACCTAGATGTCCATCAACAGATGAATGGATAAAGAAGAGGTGGTATATATGTACAATGGAATACTATGCAGCCATCAAAAGAAATGAAATCTTACCATTTGCGACGACATGGATGGAACTAGAGCATATTATGCTTAGCGAAATAAGTCAATCAGAGAAAGGCAACTATCATATGATCTCCCTGATATGAGGAAGTGGAGATGCAATGGAAAAGAAAAAATGAAACAAGATGGGATCAGGAGGGAGACAAACCAAAAGAGACAGACTCTTAATGTCATAAAACAAACTGAGGGGGGGGAGGGGGGTTGGAAGAGGGTGGTGGGGTTACATTATATGTTTAAATAAAAATAAAATAAAAAAAAATTAAAAAAAGAAGAGGTGGCATATATATATACAGTGGAATACTATGCAGCCATCAAAGAAGTGAAATCTTGCCACCTGCAATGGTGTGGATGGAACTAGAGGGTATTATACTGAGTGAAATAAGTCAATCAGAGAAATACACTTATCATATGACCTCTCTGATATGAGGAATTTGGGAGGCAGGACGAGGGGTTGTGGGTGGTAGGGAAGGAAAAAAAAATGAAACAAGATGGGAGACAAGGAAATGTTGCTAAGGAAATGTTAAAAAAGAAACACAAAACTGGGGCCATCACATTGCCTGATTTCAAGCTTTACTACAAAGCTGTGATCACCACCAAGACAGTGTGGCAGAAAAACAGACACGTAGACCAATGGAACAGAGTAGAGAGCCCAGATATGGACCCTCAGCATTATGGTCTAATAATCTTTGGCAAAGCAGGAAAAAATATACAGTGGAAAAAAGACGTCTCTTCAATAAATGGTGCTCGGAAAATTGCACAGCTATATGTCAAAGAAACTCGACCATTCTCATACACCATACACAGAGATAAACTCGAAATGGATAAAAGACCTCAACGTGAGGCAGGAATCCATCAGAATCCTAGAGGAGAACATAGGCAGTAACTTCTTCGACATTGGCCACAGCAACTTCTTTCAAGATATGTCTCCAAAGGCAAAGGAAACAATAGTGAAAATTGAACTTTGGAGACTTCATCAATATCGAATGCTTCTGCACAGCAAAGGAAACAGTCAACAAAACAAAGAAGCAACCCAAGGAATGGAGGAAGATATTCACAAATGATAGTACAGACAAAGGGCTGATATCCAACATCTATAAAGAACTCCTCAAACTCAACACACAGAAAACAGAAAATCGCATCAAAAAATGGGCAGAAGACATGAACAGACACTTCTCCAATGAAGACATACAAATGGCTATCAGACACATGAAAAAAATGTTCATCATCACTAGCCATCAGGGAGATGCAAATCAAAACCACATTGAGATACCACCTTACACCAGTTAGAATAGCCAAAATGAATAAGACAATAAAGAGCATGTGTGAGAGAGGATGTGGAGAAAGGGGAGCTCTCTTACACTGTTGGTGGGAATGGAAGTTTGTGCAGACTCTTTGGAAAACAGTGTGGAGATTCCTAAGGAAATGAAAAACAGAGCTTCCCTATGACCTTGCAATTGCACTAGTGGGTATTTACCCTGGAGATACAGATGTAGTGAAAAGAAGAGCCATCTGTCCCCTGATGTTCATAACAACAATGGCCACAGTCGCCAAACTGTGGAAAGAACCAAGATGCCCTTCAACAGATGAATGAATAGATAAGGAAGATGTGGTTCATAATATACTATGGAGTATTAGGCCTCCATCAGAAAGGATGAATACCCAACTTTTGTATTGACATGAATGGGACTGGAAGAGATTATGCTGATTGAAATAAATCAAGCAGAGAGAGTCAAATTATCATATGGTTTCACTTATTTGTGGAGCATAAGGAATATCATGGAGGACATGGGGAGATGGAGAAGAGCAGTGAGTTGGAGGAAATTGGAGGGGGAGACACACCATAAGAGACTGTGGACTCTGATACTGACTTAAAATAACTACTTTAGCTTCTTTATTTTCAGAGGCCTTCAGAAATATTGAAGACCCTATTTTCCATATATGATGGACAGGGTCATGAATGATGCCACTGCTATCACACTTCTGAGCTTCTCTTTCCCTACTATGCCACGCAAAATGTGCCCTTTCATCCTCTGTACTAGGAAGCCATGAGCCCACCCTGATGCTCAGTCCCTGAAGTAGACCTCTTGTTTATCTTTTCATATTACACATTGTTGCCCTACACACAGAACCACAGCACTGATCAGTAGTGGGGACTCATTCTCCATGCAAGAATGAGTTTTATTCCTTCATTCTTTATTCTGAAGGTAAAGCTTAGACCTCTATGTAGAAAAACAGTTAATTTCCCCCAAACAATTCCTGGGGCTTCTCCTTTCTCAGATTCCCACTCAGATATGGGTGTGGGCATGTGGCAGCACTAGGGACCACTTGCAGAAGGAAATAGCTCCACCTCAGAACTCAGTGCTTCAGATTATCTTGGGAAGACTCACTTAGATGACGAGTGTTTTGAGTGAGTGAAGTGGCAAGACTGAGGGACTCTGACCATTTACAATGTCACGAGACATACCATGAGTTGAGAATCATTACTAAATGGAATTGTCACTGGCTCAGTAACAGGAATTGTGAAGTGTGATTTTTGTTTATTTTGTCACAGTTATACTCTTCTTGAGGGCTGATGAGATATGTTTTCCTGGTTAATAGATGTGTACGTGGGGGGTGGCTCAGTGGGTTAAGCCTCTGCCTTCAGCTCAGGTCATGATCCCTGATCCTGTGATCAGGCCCCGCCCGCATCGGGCTCTCTGCTCAGTGAGAAGCCTGCTTTCCCCTCTCTCTCTGCCTGACCCTCTGCCTACTTGTGACCTCTGTCAAAGAAATAAATAAAATCTTAAATAGATGTGTATGTGGGATATCATGAACAAGATTTAAATTGTACCATTTGATTAATTTATACATGGTTATACATTTGTGATGTAATGGTAACGGGAATTTTTCTTTAGACAGTCCACATCATTAATTGTGACATGTAGGGAAAAATAAATCTAGGGAAACACACAATGCATCACACACACACGCACACACACACACACATGCACACAATCAATCAATAAATCAATCAAAACCAGAATCACTGTACATGAATTCACATACTGACACACCCCCTGCCCTGAACCAAAACCTACACTCCCAAAGGGAAGTACAGCTTCTTCCAAGGACTGTACAACTTGGCCACCGTTCTTTAGCTGGAAAATCTCTTTGTATCACCAGATCCCCTATTTGCAGCCCCAGCATGAAGCTGGAATCAGGTGGCTCTCAAAATGAAACCTGCAAGACAGCCCCATCTTTCTCATCTCCCAGGTTTCTTCTCAGCAAGTGACTGACTCCAGGATACATACAGCTTTCACTTTCCACCCGACCAGTCTGCTATTACAGAGAGAAAATAATTTGAGGATCAGATTTTGATGTATACTCCTTGCACAACTCTATTCTTATATTGGTGGCGGGCAAAAACCAAATGGGAAACTGTGATAGAGACCAGGGAACAGAAAAGTAGGAAGAGAGCAATCATACTCATGGACAAAGGCATAAAGAAAAAAGGATACATTCTTACACTGTTGTAAGGAATGCAAACTGGTGAAGCTAATCTGGAAAACAGCATGGAATTTTCTCCATAAATTAAAAAAAGAACTACCCTATGGCCCATCAATTGCACTCATAATTATTCAAAGGACTCCAAATATTGATTTGAAGGGGGCATTAACACCCCAATATTTATAACAACAATGTCCACAACTGCCAAAATATGGAAAGAGCCCAGATGTCCATCGATAGATGAATGCATAAGGAGGAAATGACATCAAGACACCTGGATAGCTCAGTCAGGTGTCTGCCCTGGAATTTAGTACCAAGTCAGTCTCCCTGCTCAGCAGGGCATGTGCTTCTCCTTCTGCTTACCACTTTCCTTGCTTATGCCCTCTCTCTCACTCTCTCTCAAATAAATTAATAAAATCTCAAAAGAAAGAAGTGATATATACATATAATGGAATTACAAAGCCATCAAAATATGAGATTTTCCTGTTTGCAATAACGTGGATGGACCTAGAGTATATTGTCTTAAGTGAAATAAGTCAGTCAGAGAAAGAGAAGTATCTTATGAATTCTCTCATACATGGAGTTAAAAAAAAACCCCCGATGAACACAGGTATGGAAGAAAAAGAAAAGAGAGGGAGGTAATCCATCACAGACTCATTTTTTTAAAATGTTTATTTATTTACTTTTAGATACCACTCTCTTTTTATTATGTTATTAGACAACATGTAATACATCATAAGTTTTTGATGTAGTGTTCAATCATTTATTAGTCTATTTATCTATCTATATTTATAGTTATATATATTTATATACATATATGAATAATATATACATATGCATTTATTTATTTAATTATTTATTTATTTACACAGAGAGAGAAAGATTGCTTGGGGAGAGGAGCAGAGGGAAAGAATCTCAGACAGAATCCCCACTGAGTGGGACCCTGATGTAGGGCTTGATCTCATGTCCCTAAGATTATGACCCTAGTGGAAATCAAGAGTCAGTCACTCAACCAACTGAGCCACTCAGATACTCCCCAAGAATCATACACATAGAGAACAAACTGAGTGTTGCTGGAGGGGAGGTAAGAGGGGGATGGACTAAATGGCTAATGAATATTAAGGTGAGTATTTGTGGTGATGAGCACTATGTATTATATGTGATTGATGAATCTCTGAATTCCTCTCCTAAGACCAATATTACACTATGTGGTAACTGACTAGAATTTCAATAAAAACTTGAAAAACAGGAGGAATGTCAAAGGAGTGGATTTTCATGTATACTGCAGACTTTCAATTGATAAAAGTATTGATGTTGTTTCACTTATAAGAAATGAACTATGCTCAAGTCAGCTATTATTAATAGGGGAAATTAGGATGGATATGGAACTTTCTGTATTATCTTTTCAACATATTTGTTCACCTAAACCTCTTCTAAATAATGTCTTTTAATTCTAAAAATCTGGACACACTGCTTCAGGGAGAGGTCTATAATGGCAGATGTTTAAAAAGTAGCTAAGATCTATACATTGCACTGGAGATACTATTTATTATGAGAGCAAACTGAATTTTGAATTAGAAATACTACCAATTGGCTTACTAAATTTAAATCTGTACACATGAATTAAGAGGAAAAAAGGGAGACTTGGCCATTTCAGTCAGTGACCATGCAAATCTTGATCTCTGGGTCATGAGTTCAAGCCCCACATTGAGCATAGACCCTCATTTTTTTAAATGAAAAATAAAGAGAAATGTGCCCAACACTTTGATTGCTCTGTCTCAAGGATATGAAACTTAATGAAAGAGAATACTATGGATCAACAAAATGAGGAAATTTTCATAGTACTTTCATCTGAGTCATCTGTAGGGTGTACCCTTTTGTGGCCAGAAGTGGATTTTCCTGAACTGCCAGAAGGGGCCAGAAATTGGTGTTATGGACTGGGGATGCATATTTCTTCCTAAGTTCCCCAAACAAGATCGTGAGAAACATATATATAATAGAGAGCACTGTTGACAACTTGCTGACAAAAGACCATAGGGAAATTAGTAATCATTTATTCAGAGTGCAATCTCCTCCTCCCCTTCTTTATTAGCTGCTCCTTCTTTATTAGAGCCTCCTGAATCAAAGTTGAACCTAGAAGATGCTGCAGATTGGTTTGTACTTCAAATACCCAACAGAATGGTTTTGTGGGCAGATACCTTTCTTTAACTAAGACATAATAAAACTCAGCACAGTGACCACACCTGATTGCCTGGGTCCACATATAATTTATCAGCTACACATACTTAAGGAAGTTATGAAGATCCCTCTGTGCCTCAGTTCTCTGTTCTGGGAATGTTCAGGAATGTAGATGGTCCCTGGGTGAGCGATTTGAACACCTGAGCCCTGCCCATGACCGCTAAGAAAATGCCCTGGACCACTGAACCAAGAGCACTCTGTACTTTCTCAAATTCTCGTGCCCCACAATTTCTGGGGAAGAGAGTAGATGTCCTAGAAGAGGTGTCTTACCAAGTTATTAATCTGAAACCTAACTCATCCTCTTGGCTCTTTGTTCAATTCCTGACAGAAAATAAGGTGGTTTCCTCCAAACGAAGCCCCAACTGTAGACATCCTCTCCCAGCTTCTTCCCACTGTCAGGTCTCTCTCCCAGGGCCTTTCAATGACTAGTTGACCACCCTCAGTGACCAGTGGGCTGCTCAGCCTTAAACTGACTCTGAATCCGTGACATTCCAAACTAACTGTTATATGATGGCTCTGCCAAGAATTAGCTTCCTTTCAACTGACCAACCATAGATGAACAGTTATAGCATGTTAATGGAAAATTGGTGCTGTGGGCTATGGTTTTAGTTGTTGAATGAATTAATTCCGTCAGTGTCTTATTAATGAAGTGTCTTACTAATGAAGTGAGTGGCTGAGTATGGTGTACTAAGACCTGGCTGATGAAAGGTCCATAATCAAAGGAGCGAGACTGATACAAAGCAAAAGTCAAGCAAAGCTTTATTTTGCACCAAGCATTGAGAATCAAACCAACTGGTCAGGGCCGTCTCTTACAAAGAGGTGACCACTCTCAGCCTCACAGACTAACTTTTATAGAGGAAAAGCCATGTGGTTGAGCCTGGCTATACACACAGGTGACCAATGAGATTGCAACACACAGAGAAAACTGCACCGTCATGCTAGGTCACACACAGGTGGCCAATGAAATTTCAATTTACCCTAGTAGATATATACCTGCCCCACTGATTGGATGTCTCCACTTGGCTTGACCCGCCATTGTATCTGGGGTTTGCTACCTGGGACTGGTTTCCCGAACTTGTTTTTAAGTAAATTCCTCTGGGAGGGGCAGGATCAATCTAAGTTTACTGCAAAATGGTTCTCTCTGGCTAAATAGGCCCTTACATTCCCCCCTTTTCTTTGGAGTTTAGTCAAATCCTTGACTTTTCAGCCAGTTCTATGTTCTCCTGTTGTAAGGGGTTATATTGAGCATGTAAGACTAACATTTTTATCACTCTAATTTTCTTTTGTACAAATGACATTAGGGCCTTTATAATGTAGGGACCAAAAAGTAACATTAGTGCACAGTCAGGCGGATGAGTTAGCCATTCACTGCTTTGTATAACCTTTTCCATTTTTTTTTTCTAATTCTGTTCCTCTAATTTCCCAACTATACCCTCCCCCCCTTTTTTTCATGAAGTGACTCAGAAGCTCTTATACAAACAGGTAACAATAGGAGCAACAATGAACTCATAGTCTTTTGAGTCTTAGCTTTAGTCCACAGTCAGCGGGGTCTGTTGGCTGCAGCTTCCATCTCTGGGGGGCATCCTCATCCTCAGCTCCTTTGACGTGACCCACATGAATCCAGGCCCTGATGCCTTCCACTTTCATTGCCGTGGGGGTGGTCAGGATGACAGTAAATGGTCCCATCCAGTGAGGCTCCAAGTTTCCCACTTGATGACGACATATCCAAACCAAGTCCCCGGGTTGGTAAGGATGTGGCTCCCCCCCATCTCCATCTCAGTGTGGGCAGTTTGGATGCCTGTGTGGGCTAGACATACTGTAGCGCCTGTATGACTGGAGTACAAACTGATCAGTCATTTCTGCTAGGGCAACCTCTTGTAGCTGAGGGCAGAGTGGGGGGTCTCCCGAACATTATTTCAAATGGGGTCACCTTAAGTAGGGTGTACACCGTGCCCTGAGGAGGGCGAAAGGAAGGAGATCCACCCATCCACTTCCAGTCTCCAGAATTAGCTTTGTCAAGGTCTCTTTAAGAGTCTGGTTCATTCTCTCTACTTGCCCAGAACTCTGGGGCTGGGAGGCACAATGTAGTTTCCAGTTAGTGCCCACAGCCTTGGCCAATGCCTGTGAGACTAAATTCACAAATGCAGGGCTGTTGTCTGACCCAAACATGAGAGGCAGCCCAAACCTAGGAATTATTTCTTCTAATAGCTTTTTGGCTACCACTCCTGCCATTCTCATGTTTGGCAGAAAAAGCCTCTACCCAGCCTGAAAAAACCATCTACAAAAACTAACATATACTTGTGTCCATATTTTCCCGGTTTCATCTCTGTAAAATCCATTTCCCAATAAATTCCTGGTTCCTTACCTCTTTCTCTTTTCCCTCTTCCCATTCTAGTTCCTCCCGTATTAACTGCCTGGCATTGAGCACATCTATCAACCACATCCTGAACCATACGTTATAATTTAGAAACCTGGAACTGCTTGCCGATAAGCTCCTTGAGTTTGCCTGTCCCCAAATGAGTGCCCTGATGTTTTTGACTTACTAATTTCTTACCTAGTCTTTGAGGAAGAATTAACTTCCCTGTTTTGGTCTTAGCCCAGTTTCCTTCATAGTCCAATTTAGCTCATTTTTGTAAATACTTTAAATATTCTTCCGAATAGTTCGTTTTTTTCTGGTAGGGCTGGAGCCAGAAGTGTAACCAGCTCTTGCACTGTTTTTTGGGTTGCTTGCTTTGTGGCTCAATCTGCTAATAGGTTTCCTTTTGAAATCAGATCAGTCCCCTTGTGGTGCCCTGGGCAATGCATAACGGCCACATCTTTTGGGTCCCAAATAGCCTGGATGAGAGCCAATATTTCTCCTCTGTTTTTAATTCCTTTTCCTTCTGCTATTAATAGGCCCTTTCTTTTTAAATAGCCCCATGTATATGGAGAGTAGCAAAGGCGTACCTGCTGTCCATATAGATGTTGGTGGTCTTACCCTTGGCCATCTGCAGTGCCTTTGTGAGTGCAATCAGCTCAGCATTTTGCACCGAGGTTCCATGTGGCAGGGCTGCTGTCCAGAGTTCCTGCTCAGGGGATACCACCACAGTCCCTGCATACCTCTTTCCATGGACTATGTAGCTACTCCCGTCTGTGAACAGAGTCATCTCCGCATCTGGGAAGGGAATGTCTCTGAGGTCCAGCCTTATTTCTGTGACTTGGGTTAGGGCCTCCCCACAGTCGTGTGTGTGGTCAGCCAGCTCCTCTCGTAGCAAAGTGGTTGGATTTAGCACCGCCAGGGGCTGGAAGGTCACTCTTGGTTCGTTGAGGAGGAGGGCCTGATACCCTGTCACTCAAGCGTTTGCCATCCACCGATCTGGTGGAGTATGGAGAAGGCCCTTGATAGTGTGAGTGGTGGTCAAGATGAGATTTTGACCCAACATCAATTTACTTGCATCCTTGACCAGGGCTGTGGCAGCAATTATGCAGAGGAGGTGGGGGGAACCCAGCCACTACTAGATCTAGTTGCTTGCTAAGATAGGCTACTGGCCTTCGCCAAGGTCCCGGAGTCTGAGTCAAAACTCCTTTGGCTATCCACGCTTTTTCATCCAGACACAAGTGGAAGGGCTTGGTAACATCTGGGATGGCCAATGCTGGGGCACTCAGTAAGGCTGTTTGTAATTCCTGAAATGCTCCTTCTGCCTCAGATGTCCACTCTATCATAGTGAGCCCCCCTTTTGCCAGTTCGTAGAGAGGTTGGGCAATCTCCACAAACCGCAGTATCCACAGCCTGCAGTAGTCCACCATTCCAAGAAACTCCCTCACTTGTTGGTACATGGTGAGTTGGGGGTATCGGGTGATCTCCTGTTTCCTGGACTCATACTCATCGAACGCACTCCCTCATGGAGATCAAAGCCTAAATAAGTGGCATGGCTCTGACAGAGATGTGCTTTCTTTGCTGACACCTGATACCCTTTTTCCTGCAGAGTCTGTAAGAGAGCTTTCTTCCCCCACAAACATGACTCGTAGTCCTCAGCAGCTATTAGCAAGTCATCAACATACTGTAACAGAGTGACTCCCGGGTTGGAGGTTCTGTACTCACACAAATCCTCGTGTAGGGCCTCGTCGAAGATGGTGGGTGAATTCTTGAATTCCTGGGGATGTCTTGTCCAGGTGAGCTGGCCTTGGAATCCTTCCTGTGGGTCGGACCACTCAAAAGCAAAGAGGGGCTGAGACTCCCTTGCTAAAGATATTGCAGAAAAAGATCTTGTCTTAGGAGGAGTCAAGATGGTAGAGAAGTAGCAGGCTGAGATGACATCAGGCAGTAGGAGATCAGCTAGATAGCCTATCAAACCATTCCGAACACCTACGAATCCAACAGGAGATCAAAGAGAAGAAGAACAACAATTCTAGAAACAGAAAATCGACCACTTTCTAAAAGGTAGGACCAGCAGAGAAGTGAATTCAACCTGATGGGAAGATAGACCCCGGGAGGAGGGGCCAGCTCCCGGCAAGCAGTGGAACAATGGAGCACCAAATCAGGACTTTTAAAAGTCTGTTCCACGGAGGGACATCACTCCAGAGGCTAAACTGGGGTGAAGACCTCACAGGGAGAGCGAGGACTCAGGTCCCGCGGGGTCACATAAGGATCGGGGGTGTCTGAGTGTCACAGAGCTCACAGGTATTAGAGTGGGGAAGCCAGCTGCGGAGACAGAGCCGAGGAGTGAGCTCTCAACTCGGGGTTTCCTAGAGCTGTGGTCTGTGACACGGGCCAGTGCTCTGTGCAAGGGGTTCCCACAAGATCCAGGGAGACTCCGACCTGGGAGAGCTCAGGGATCTACGGGGTTCGGAGACTCCAGGTGGGACTCTGCCAGAGACAGAGATGCTTGGTCACAGGCTGGGTGACCTCGGAGCACAGCCAGAAGCCAGTGAGACGGGACTGATTATGCACGATTTTCTCCAAGCGCGGCTGGAAGCTGGGGAGACGGGAGTGATTAAGCGCTTTTCTCTGAAGGCGCACTGAAGACTGGGGCCCCTAGCTCTCAGCTCCTCTGAGCTGGAGATTGGGAGGCTGCCATTTTCATTCTTGTCCTCCGGAACTCTACGGAAAGCATTCAGGGAACAAAAGCTCCCGAAAGCGAACCTGAGAGGATTACTTAGCTCCACCCCTGGTAAGAGCGGTGCAATTCTGCCTGGGGCAGAGACACTTGAAAAACACTGCAACAGGCCCCTCCCCCAGAAGATCAACAAGAAATCCGGCCAAGACCAAGTTCACTTAACAAGGAGAACAGAGGATTCTTATCTGGACAAAATGACAAGGCGGAAAAACTCGTCACAAAAAAAAAAAAAAAAAAAAGAGCAGGAGGCAGTACCGAAGGCTAGGGACCTAATCAATACAGACATTGGTAATATGTCAGATCTGGAATTCAGGACAACGATTCTCAAGGTTCTAGCCAGGCTCACAAAAGGCATGGAAGATATTAGAGAAACCTGTTTGGGAGAAATAAAAGCCCTTTCTGTAGAAATAAAAGAACTAAAATCTAATCAAGTTGAAATTTTAAAAAGCTACTAATGAGGTGCAATAAAAAATGGAGGCTCTTACTGCTAGGATAAATGAGGCAGAAGTAAGAACTAGTGATATAGAAGACCAAATGACAGAGAATAAAGAAGCTGAGCAAAAGACAGACAAACAACTACTGGATCAAGAGGGGAGAATTGGAGAGATAAGTGATACCATAATATGAAAAAACATTAGAATAATTGGGATTCCAGAAGAAGAAGAAAGAGAGGAGCAGAAGGTATATTGGAGAGAATTATTGGAGAGAATTTCCCCAATATAGCAAAAGGAACTAGAATCAAAATCCAGGAGGTGCAGAGAACACCCCTCAAAATCAATAGGAATCGGTCCACACCCCATCATCTAATAGTAAAATTTACAAGTCTTAGCAACAAAGAGAAAATCCTGAAAGCAGCACGGGACAAGAAGTCTGTAACATACAATGGCAAAAATATTAGATTGGCAGCAGACTTATCCACAGAGACCTGGCAGGCCAGAAAGAACTGGCATGATATATTCAGAGCACTAAATGAGAAAAACATGCAGCCAAGAATACTTTATCCAGCTAGGTTATCATTCAAAATAGAAGGAGAGATAAAAGGCTTCCAGGACAAACAAAAACTGAAAGAATTTGTAAACACCAAACCAGTTCTACAGGAAATATTGAAAGGTGTCCTTTAAGCAAAGAGAGACCCTAAAAGTATTAGATCAGAAAGGAACAGAGACAATATACAGTAACAATCACCTTACAGGCAATACAATGGCACTAAATTCATATCTCTCAATAGTTACCCTGAATGTAAATGGGCTAAATGCCCCAATCAAAAGACACAGGGTTTCAGAATGAATAAAAAAACAAAACCCATCAATATGCTGCCTACAAGAAACTCATTTTAGACCTGAAGACACCTCAAGATTGAAAGTGAGGAGGTAGAAAACAATTTATCATGCTAATGGACATCAGAAGAAAGCTGGGGTGGCAATCCTTATATCAGATTAATTAGATTTTAAGCCAAAGACTATAATAAGAGATGAGGAAGGACACTATATCATACTCAAAGGGTCTGTCCAACAAGAAGATCTAACAATTTTAAATATCTATGCCCCTAACATGGGAGCAGCCAACTATATAAACCAATTAATAACAAAATCAAAGAAACACATTGACAAGAATACAATAATGGTAGGGGACTTTAACACGCCCCTCACTGAAATGGACAGATCATCCAAGCAAAAGATCAACAAGGAAATAAAGGTCTTAAATGACACACTGGAGCAGATGGACATCACAGATATATTCAGAACATTCCATCCCAAAGCAACAGAATACACATTCTTCTCTAGTGCCCATGGAACATTCTCCAGAATAGATCACATCCTGGGTCATAAATCAGGTCTCAACCGGTATCAAAAGATTGGGATCATTCCCTGCATATTTTCAGACTACAATGCCCTGAAGCCAGAACTCAATCACAAGAAAAATTTGGAAAGAGCACAAATACATGGAGACTCAACAGCATCCTTCTAAAAAATGAATGGGTCAACCAGGAAATTAAAGAAGAATTGAAAAAAACCATGGAAACAAATGATAATGAAAACACAACGGTCCAAAATCTGTGGGACACAGCAAAGGCAGTCCTGAGAGGAAAATATATAGCGATACAAGCCTATCTCAAGAAACAGGAAAGGTCTCAAATACACAACCTAACCCTACACCTCAAGGAACTCGAGAGAGAACAACAAAGAAAGCCTAAACCCAGCAGGAGAAGAGAAATAATAAAGATCAAAGCAGAAATCAATGAAATAGAAACCAAAAAAACAATAGAACAAATCAATGAAACTAGGAGCTGGTTCTTTGAAAGAATTAATAAGATTGATAAACCCCTGGCCAGACTTATCCAAAAGAAAAGAGAAAGGACCCAAATAAATAAAATCATGAATGAAAGAGGAGAGATCACAACCAACACCAAAGAAATACAAACAATCATAAGAACATATTATGAACAACTCTATGCCAACAAATTCGACAATCTGGAAGAAATGGATGATTTCCTAGAGACATATAAACTGCCAAAACTGAACCAGGAAGAAATAGAAAACCTGAATAAGCCCATAACCAGTAAAGAGATTGAAACAGTCATCAAAAATCTCCAAATAGGGCGCCTGGGTGACTCAGTTGGTTGGGCGACTGCCTTCGGCTCAGGTCACAATCCCGGAGTCCTGGGATCGAGTCCCACATCAGGCTCCTAGCTCCATGGGGAGTCTGCTTCTCCCTCTGACCTCCCCTCTCATGCTGTCTCACTCTGTCTCTCTCTCTCAAATAAATAAATAAAATCTTTTTAAAAAAATCTCCAAACAAACATAAGCCCAGGGCCAGATGGCTTCCCAGGGGAATTCTACCAAACATTTAAAGAATAATTAATTCTTATTCTCCTGAAACTGTTCCAAAAAATAGAAATAGAAGGAAAACTTCCAAACTCATTTTATGAGGCCAGCATCACCTTATCTCCAAACCAGACAAGGATTGCATCAAAAAAGAGAATTACAGACCAATATCCTTGATGAACACAGATGCGAAAATTCTCACCAAAATACTAGCCAATAGGATCCAACAGTACATTAAAAGGATTATTCACCACGACCAAGTGGGATTTATTCCTGGGCAGCAGGGTTGGTTCAACATCCGCAAATCAATCAATGTGATACAGTACATTAACAAAAGAAAGAACAAGAACCATATGATACTCTCAATAGATGCTGAAAAAGCATTTGATAAAGTGCAACATCCCTTCCTAATCAAAACTCTTCAAAGTGTAGGGATAGAAGGCACATACCTCAATATTATCAAAGCCATCTATGAAAAACCCACAGCAAGTATCATTCTCAATGGAGAAAAACTGAGAGCTTTTCCGCTAAGGTCAGGAACAAGGTAGGGATGTCTGTTATCACCACTACTATTCAACGTAGTACTAGAAGTCCTAGCCCCAGCAATCAGACAACAAAAGAAATTAAAGGCATCCAAATTGGCAAAGAAGAAGTCAAACTATCACTCTTTGCAGATGATATGATACTCTATGTGGAAAACCAAAAAGGCTCCACTCCAAAACTGCTAGAGCTTGTACAGGAATTCAGTAAAGTGTCAGGATATAAAATCAATGCACAGAAATCAGTTGCATTTCTTTACACCAACAACAAGACAGAAGAAAGAGAAATTAAGGAGTCAATCCCATTTACAATTGCACCCAAAACCATAAGATACCTAGGAATAAACCTAACCAAAGAGGCAAAGAATTTATACTCAGAGAACTATAAAGTACTCATGAAAGAAATTGAGGAAGACACAAAGAAATGGAAAAATGTTCCATGCTCATGGATTGGAAGAATAAATATTGTGAAAATGTCTATGCTACCTAAGGCTATCTACACGTTGAATGCAATGCCTATCAAAATCCCATCCAATTTTTTCAAAGAAATGGAACAAATAATCCTAAAATTTATATGGAACCAGAGAAGACCTCGAATAGCCAAAGGAATATTGAAAAAGAAAGCCAAAGTTGGTGGCATCACAATTCCAGACTTCAAGCTCTATTACAAAGCTGTCATCATCAAGACAGTATGGTACTGGCACAAAAACAGACACATAGATCAATGGAACAGAATAGAGAGCCCAGAAATAGACCCTCAACTCTATGGTCAACTAATCTTCGACAAAGCAGGAAAGAATATCCAGTGGAAAAAAGACAGCCTCTTCAACAAATGGTGTTGGGAAAGTTGGACAGCCACATGCAGAAAAATGAAATTGGACCATTTCCTTACACCACACATGAAAATAGACTCAAAATGGATGAAGGACCTCAAAGTGAGAAAGGAATCCTTCAAAATCCTTGAGGAGAACACAGGCAGCAACCTCTTCGACCTCAGCCACAGCAACTTCTTCCTAGGAACAATGCCAAAGGCAAGGGAAGCAAGGGGAAAAATGAACGATTTGGACTTCATCAAGATCAAAAGCTTTTGCACAGCAAAGGAAACAGTCAACAAAACTAAAAGACAACTGACAGACTGGGAGAAGATATTTGCAAATGATATATCAGATAAAGGGCTAGTATCCAAAATTTATAAAGAGGTTAGCAAGCTCAACAGCCAAAGAACAAATAATCCAATCAAGAAATGGGCAGAAGACATGAAGAGACATTTCTGCAAAGAAGACATCCAGATGGCCAACAGACACATGAAAAAGTGCTCCACATCACTGGGCATCAGGGAAATACAAATCAAAACCACAATGAGATACCACCTCACACCAGTAAGAATGGCTAAAATGAACAAGTCAGGAAATGATAGATGCTGGCGAGGATGTGGAGAAAGGGGAACCCTCCTACACTCTTGGTGGGAATGCAAGCTGGTGCAACCACTCTGGAAAATAGCATGGAGGTTCCTCAAAAAATTGAAAATAGAGCTACCTTATGACCCAGCAATTGCACTACTGGGTATTTACCCTAAAGATACAAATGTAGTGATCCAAAGGGGCACGTGCACCTGAATGTTTATAGCAGCAATGTCCACAATAGCCAAGTTATGGAAAGAACCTAGATGTCCATCAACAGATGAATGGATAAAGAAGAGGTGGTATATATATACAATGGAATACTATGCAGCCATCAAAAGAAATGAAATCTTACCATTTGCGACGACATGGATGGAACTAGAGCGTATTATGCTTAGCGAAATAAGTCAACTGGGGAAAGACAACTATCACATGATCTCTCTGATATGAGGAAGTGGAGATGCAACGGGGGTGGGGGTTAAGGTGGTAGGAAAAGAAAAAATGAAGCAAGATGGGATCGGGAGGGAGACAAACCAAAAGAGACTCTTAATGTCATAAAACGAGTTGAATAGGGTTGGGGGGAGAGGGGTTGGGAGAGGGTGGTAGGGTTACATTATATGTTTAAATAAAAAAGGTTAAAGAAAAGAAAAGATATGCAGAAAAATGCATCTTTGAGATCTAAGATGGTATAGACAGTTCTTTTGGGGCCCAGGAGGGAGAGGAGGATATAGGGGTTAGGCCCCATTGGGTGGATATCTTCAACCTGTTTATTAACTTCCCACAAGTCCTGGACAGGCCAGTATTCCCCAGTCTCTGCCTTTTTGATGGGCAGCAAAGGCGTGTTCCATGGAGACTTGTAAGGAACTAGGATCCTGTCTCCTCTGAGGCAGTTAATGTGTTTTCTGATCCCTTCCTTTGCTTCCCAGGGGAGGGAGTACTGCTGGACGCAAACAGCCATGGCCGTTGCTTTTAATTGTACCACCACTGGAGGCTGTCCCTTTGCCAAGCCAGGGGTCTTCCCTTCTGCCCAGACTTCCTCTCCAGGTAGTTTCCCCATAGGTATAATAGTTTTAAGTAATGATGAAAATTGGGCTCCCGTGTCCACCAAAAAATCAAATGATTTCCCTTCCACTTCAATTTTTACTCAAGGTTTGGGGAGGGGCTCCAAACCACAGCCCCTTCAGGCTCTGGCGGCCAGTATTGCTGTCTTCCTTTTGGGGCACTCCCTGGCCCAATGTCCTTTTTCCTTACAGTAAGTGCACTGATCTGAATCTAAGTATTCCCGCTGCCTTCTCTGTGCTTAGGCTTTTCCTTCCATTTACCATCACCTACCTGCCTTTCCCCTTTCCATTGACCCCTTTCTCCTCCCCGCATCATGTAATGCCAAAACCTTAACCATTTTTTTGTCTGTTTTTCATCCTCTTGTGCATCCCCATTGTTAAACACCTTTTCTGCTATTCCCACTAACTCAATCAGATTCTTCCTTTCAAATCCTTCAATTTTCTGAAGTTCCCTCCTTATCTCTGGGGCTGACTGATTGGCAAAGGCAAGATCGTCTAAATGAGCTATTGGGCAACTTCTCTGAAGTTTACCTCAAGTTGTCTAGCTTAGGTATACAAACATTTAAAGACAACCAAATCTAGAATTTGACAAAAACTCAGAATAGATATGGTTGATGACCCTTATCAAAACATTCCTCTAGAGTAGTTACAGCATTTACCCAAATGTTCCAAATGGCAAATTTATGAAACAGTTAAGCACAAAACATGTTTACCAACAGATTTCAAAAGTACAAACCCACTTCCAGCAACCAACGCTCTAGCATTTTATCCCATTTGGTTAAAACCTAGATGTCCAATAAATTTAATTCCATTTATCATCCAAGCAAAACCCCAAAGTTTCAGGTTACCAAAGACTCCGAATGTTACTTTAACAATTACCCATCAAAACCCTGAGACAGACAATTAACCATCAGTTTAGTCATCTCCTTGTTAACAGATTTCATGTTCCACCTGGGCCCACTCCACTTCAGACACCATGCTCTCCTGCCAACAAGGGGGAGAGGGGCTAGGCAGTTCCTGTCGGGCCAGAGAAGGCAAGGAACTTCCCCGAAACCAAGGGAGTTTTAGCAGCTGCTTGGGAATATTCCTTAAAGTCTCTGTCTCAAGTTAGACTAACCACAGTTGGCTCCAGTTATAGCCATTGACACAAGAAATGAGATGAAAGTCAGAGTCCCCTTACTCTCTGCTTGCCCCATTTTTCCAAACACAATGAACAGAACAACAGACAACAAAAAGACAAGACAAAGACAACCACAGGCCCAGCGGTCCTTATCCAGAACCTGCCACCAGTGAGGACTTTCTTGATCTCCTGACCACCTAGGGGACTTGACCCCCTGACTGCCTAGGGGGACTTGAACCCCCTGATGATCTAGGGGGACTCGAACCCCCTGGAGGGAAGGAGCATCCCCACATCCACTCCAGACCTGGGGAGCATGGCTGCATCCAGCTTCTCCCCAGTGGGCTATACCATGGAGCTCTGCAACCAGACAGACAGGATCATGAGATCTTACCTCTTACCTCTGGAGGCTTTTCCAGAAATTCTGATGCTGGCTCAGTTCTCGCCATTTACATATTTACAACTGTTAGATATTTTTGGTGGATAGACCCTTTAAGAATTATGTAGTGTCCTTCTGTATCTCTGACTACAGTCTTTAGCTTAATATCTAATTTATTTGTTATGAGAATCACTACCCCTGCTTTCTTTTGAGGCCCTTTGGCATGAACGATGCTTCTTTATCCCTTCACTTTCAGTCTGGATGTATATTTAGGTTCAAAATGAATCTCTTGTAGACAGCATATGGATGGGTCCTTTCGTTTTATCCAGTCTACAACCCTGTGCTGTTTTATGGGAGCATATAGGCTGTTCACGTTGAGTGTGATTATTATTTTTTTTTAAGATTTTATTTATTTGTCAGAGAGAGAGAGAGAGAGAGAGAGAGCAAGAACAGGCAGACAGAGAGGCAGGCAAAGGCAGAGGGAGAATCAGGCTCCCTGCCAAGCAAGGAGCCTGATGTGGGACTCAATCTCAGGATGCTGGGATCATGACCTGAGCCAAAGGCAGCCGCTTAACCAACTGAGCCACCCAGGCGTCCCAAGTGTGATTATTGAAAGGTAAGTTTTTATTGACATCGTGTTACCTGAGAAGTCCTTGTTTCTAAAGATTGTCTCTGTAAATTTTGGTTCTATGTCACTGTTAGGTTCTTTTATAGAACGCCTCTTAATATTTCTTGTAATGCTGGCTTGGTGGTCACATAATCTTTTAAACCTTGCTGGTCTTTACCTCTCCATCCATTCTGAATGTCAGTCTCGCTGGATAAACTATTCTTGGCTCCATATTTTTTCTCATTTAGTGCCCTGAATATGTCTTTCCAAGCCTTTCTGGCTTGCCAGGTTTCTGTGGACAGTCTGACGTTATTCTGATGGTCCTCCCTCTGTTTGTAAGGAATCTCTTCCCCATAGCTGCCCTTAAGACATCTTCTCTGAATTTATGACTCGCGAATTTTACAATCATGTTCCTGGAGGTTTGTCTAGCCTTCTTGATCTTGGGGTATGTCCTCTCTGCCTCTAGGACATGAACACTTGTTCCATGTCCCGGATTAGGGAAATTTTCAACTGGGATTTGTTCAACTATATCTTCTAGCTTTCTCTCTCTCTCCACCCCCTCAGGTATTCCAATAATTCTGACATTGGAACGTTTCATGGTGTCATTTATTTCCCTAACTATGTTTACATGGCTTTTAAGCTCTTTGTTGAAGGCCTCCCCCTGTTCCTTCTTTCTATCAGTTTGTCTTCTAGATCATTAATTTGATCTTCTGCCTCATTTACCCTAGCTATTAAAATATTTAGATAGTTTGGATCTCATTGATAGTATTTTTAAGTTCTTCCAGATCAGGTCTTCTGCCTTTAGAAAATCTATGTTGCCACTAATGGTTTTCTCCAACCTAGCCATTGCCTGAATAATCGTTTCCCTGAATTCCTTTTCTGACATACTGTTTATATCTATATCTAATAGTTCTGATGGAGAGGGCACAGTCTCTGAATTTTTCCTTGTTGGGTGTTCCTTCTCCTAGTCATTTTGGTGAGAGGTGGTTGAAGGGGATGTATAGCTGAATATATCAATTACAATCCTAGCAAGGTACACTTTGGAAAGATTCAGAGCAATTGGAAGTTACCATCAAAAAGAAAGAAAAAAGAAAAGAGAGAGAGAGAGAAAAACAAAGAAGAAAAACCCCAACCTAAATGAGCCCCAAAAGTAGGATTTATAAGGTAACAAAACCAAAAATGAACAAACAAAAAGACCAAACAAAAGTAAAAGAAAAAGAGAAAGAAAAACCCAGCCAAAATGAACCCCAATAAAAAGATTTCTATAGTACAAAACCAAAAACAAGTACACAGAAATACTGACAGAAAAATAAGATGGGAAGGTGGTTATAAACCCTCACTGTGGGCTAGGAAGGTTATGTCAGTTATTTCTGGGTGTATCTTGTTATCATTTTTAAAAGACTCAACTTTTCAGAGATAGGGATATTAAAAATGGTTTATATATCGGGGTAGTGTTGAATAGGGGAAAAGGACTGCCTTGAAGCTTATATCTACCTATCATCTATCTATCTATATGAAAAATTTCAAGTTAAAATGTTTTTATGGAATATGTTGTATTTTTTTCTTTTTTAAAAGATTTTATTTATTTGAGAGAGACACAGAGAGATAGTGACAGAAATAATGAGAAAGAGCACAAGCAGGGAGGAAAGGGAGAAGCAGGTTCCCCACTGAGCAGGAAACCTGACATGGGACTTTATTGCAGGACCCTGAGATCACAAACCAAGCCAAAGGCAGGCACTGAACCAACTGAGCCACCCAGGCGCCCCTGGAATATGTTGTATTAAACATCTAAGTGTAATGGTATGTAGGTTAAAAAAATAAAAGACAAGAATCATGAGAACGAATTAAAAATGTATCTATGAAATATACAAGTTTGGAGGAAGTATCAGGAGCTTAATATATTGTTCCCCCTGATTTTGGGGTCTTACAGTTTTATGGGGACCCTGTGGTTTTTGTTCTTTTAGCTTTTCTTCTGGGGGAGTGGCCTGCCATATTGTTTTTCAATGTGCTTGGGCTTGTGCTTTCAATGTGCAATCTTGCTTGGGCTGAGTTACCCTGCCTCCTATTAAGGGACTGGTCTCTGTGGAAACCAGTTTTTCAGGCTTTTGTTCTCTGGAGATTTTTGTTCATTGGTGGCTTTTTGCACCTTTTCAGAGGGTCTGAGCAGAGTAAACTGTCTGCACCCAGAACTCCATCTCAGAGAGAAGCCTCAGTCTGCTCCCCTCTGAATGGTCCAGAACACACAGACTCCCCCTTGGCAATTTCTGCTGAACACCACAACCTTCCCTAGGCAATGTGTACCCTAGCCACTGTCTCAGTGGTCACCAGATCCCCCACCTGTCTCTGTACTCCCGTGCCACTAAAACTGTGAGTGATATTTTCTGCTAAAGCCTAATCCTGGTGGCTGCTGGTGCCAGGACTATTGCCTGGAGCCCACCCCCCATGCCAGGTGAACTCAGATCTAGCAGTGGTGCAGACAGAAGAAGGCTGTGCAGGCCCAGGGATATCTGAATGGAGCCCCTTCCAGGCTCTCTCAGGCATGGGTGGGCGTTGGCTGTATCTGTCCTGAGACCAGGGTCTTAGGTCTGTGCCTGTGGCCACCTGATCCCACCACTAACCTCTTAAGATCTTTTGTTCTTTTTGAGTGCTGTTAACCAATCTCCAAGCTAATGCTGGTCCCTAAGCACAGGGCACTTTCATATTGGAGGTACTTTCCAATGGGTCACTTCTGGTGTGTCCCTCCCCCTCTGTTTATCCTCTGATATCAGTCCAAGCACTCCCATTCCTCTTTACCTCTCCACTGGTGAACTTCTGCTCCCACGGAGATCCTGAATGGTGTAATCTTGTATCTCATGCTGATTTCATGGTTGTTCAAAGTGTTCATATTTTTGACTCCATACACCCTTCAAACCACCATTCAATAGTGTGACTAGGAAGAGGAAATCCCAACAAAGAAAGAGCCAGAGACAATGGCTTCTCCCACAGGCCTAATGGATATGGATATAAACAAAATGTCTTAAATAGGCTTCAGGGTAACAATTATGAAGACAATAGCTGGGCTTGAGAAAACCATTTACACCAACATAAAACATGTAAGGGTAGAAATGAGAGCTAATCACAGCAAACTTAAAAATGCTATAAATGGTGGGCACCTGGGGTGGCTCAATTGGTTAAGAACTGTCTTTGGCTCAGGTCATGATCCTAGAGTCCCTGGATCAAGTCCCACATCAGGCTCCCTGCTCAACAGGGAGTCTGCTTCTCCCACTGACCTCTCTCCTCTCCTGCTCTCTCTTTCTCTCTCTCTCAAATAAATAAATAAGATCTTTTAAAAATGCTATGAATGAGATGCAGTCTAAACTAGATACTCTTACTGCTAGGATAAAAGAGGCAGAAGAATGAAATAGTGATCTAGAAGATAAACTGATAGAAAGGAAAGAACAGGAGGAGGCCTGGAACAAACAGCTTAAAATCCATGAAAACAGAATAAAAGAAATCAACAACAGCATAAAATGTTCAAAAGTCACAGTTATTGGTGTCTCTAGGGGCAGGGATGGAGAGAGAGAACTAGAAGATATATTTGACGGAATTATAGTAAAATCTTCCCAATCTGAGGAATGAAACAAGCATTCGTGTCCTAGAGGCAGAGAGGACCCCTCCCAAGATCAAGGAGAACAGACCATGGCCCGGGTTGTAATAGTAAAACTCTCAAATCTTAGAACCAAGGAAGCCATCCTAAGGGCAGTTAGGGGGAAGAGAATCCTTACATACAGAGGGAGGAACATTAGAATCACATCAGACCTGTCCACAGAGACCCGGCAAGACAGAAAGGTCTGGCAAGACATATTCAGGATATTAAATGAGAAAAATAGGCAGCCATGAATACTTTTTCTGGCAAGGCTGTCATTCAGAATGGATGGGGAGATAAAGAGCTTCCAGGGCTGGTAGAAACTAAAAGGATATGTGATCACCAAGCCAAACCTGTAAGATATAGTAAGGGGGATCCTTAAAAATAAGAAAGACCCAAGAGTCACTGGACCAGAAATTTACAGAGATAATCCATAGAAACAGGGACTGTACAGACAATAATGATGACAATAAGTATATATCTTTCAATAGTAACTCTCAATGTGAACAGCCTAAATGTTCCCATGAAACAGCACAGGGTTTCAGATTGGATATAAAGATAGTATCCATCCATATGCTGTCTACAAAAGACTCATTTTGAACCTAATGTCACCTCAAGAATAAAAATGAAGGGATGCAGAACCATTTTTCATGCCAATAGACCTCAAAAGTAAGTTGCGGTAGCAATTCTTATATCATACAAATTGGAATTTATCCAAACACTGTAATAACAGATCCAGAGGGACACTATATGATTCTAAAAGGGTTTATCTGACAAGAAAATCTAACAATTATAAATGCCTATGCCCCAAATATGGGAGCATCCAACTGCATAAGCCAGGTGTTAACAAAAATAAAGAATCAGGTTGACAATCATAGTAGCAGGAGATTTTAATACTCCACTCCCAGCACTGGACAGATAATCTAAACAGAAGATCAACAAAGAAACATTGGGCCAGATGAACTTCATAGGATTTACAGAACAGGGCACCTGGGTGGCTCAGTAGGTTAAAGCCTCTGCCTTCGGCTCAGGTCATGATCCCAGGGTCCTGGGATTAAGCCCCGCATCAGGCTCTCTGCTCAGCAGGGAGCCTGCTTCCCCCCCCCCGCCTTCCTCTCTGCCTACTTGTGATCTCTCTCTGTGTCAAATAAATAAATAAAATCTTAAAAAAAAGATATACAGAACATTGCCCCCTAAAATAACAGAATACTCATTCTTCTCAAATGCACATGGAACTTTCTCCAAAATAGACCATATAGTGGGTCACAAATCAGGTCTCAGCCTATATCAAAATATTGATGTTACTCCCTGAATGATATCATATCACAATGCCATGAAGCTGGAGCTCAATCACAAGAAAATATTTGGAAGGAATTCAAAAACTTGGAAGTTAAAGACCATCCTGTTCAAGAATGAATGGGTCAGGGGCACCTGGGTGGCTCAGTGGGTTAAGGCCGCTGCCTTCGGCTCAGGTCATGATCCCAGGGTGGTGGGATCGAGCCCCGCATCGGGCTCTCTGCTCTGCGGACAGCCTGCTTCCTCCTCTCTCTCTCTCTGCCTCTCTGCCTACTTGTGATCTCTATCAAATAAATAAATTTTAAAAAAAGAATGAATGGGTCAGGGAATCTCTTGGTGGGGGACCAAGATGACTGAAAAGTAGGAGAGGCTGTTTCAACTGGTCCCCTAAAGTGAGCTGATTATCTACTAGAACACTCTGAACACACATGATCAGCCTGAGATATAGGATTATACACTTCTGGATCTCTATGGGGGCAGAATACTCCAGTGGAGAGGTAAAGCGGAGTGGGAACAATCAGGCTGATATTGGAAGATAAACAGAAGGGGGAGGGAGCCACCAGAGGTGGCCCATTGGAAAGTAATACCCCAATACGAAAGTGTCCTGTGATTGGGGACAAGCATTAACTTGGAGTCTGGTTGAAAGCACTCAAAAAGAGCAAAAGATCTTAAGGGGAAACTGGTGGAATTGGGTGGTCACGGGCACAAACTTAAGCTCAGAGACCCAGGACGGCTGTCACCAGCGACCACCCATACCAGAGAGAGTGTGGTGAGGCCTCCAGGCTATGGTCCTTAAGCCCCTGGCATGTGTGAGAGAGTCTGGGTGGACACCAGCTGGTACAATCTAGAAACACAAAATTTGCACTCTGCACACAGGCTGCATGACCGGTGTCTGAGATGCACTCCACACCCGCCCTAAGAAAGGTCCATGCAGGTGCTAGACATTGGTCTGTAGGAACAGTGAGAGTCTGAACACTCCTGGCCCAGGCAGGCATGAAAATCTCAGCATGCCATCTCTGGTTGGGATCCTTCCAGCAGTCTGGACCTGCCCAGACAGCAGCAGCAAAGGCAGCCACTGGAAATAGGCTCCCTGGACCAATATCATTAATGGTTTTAGTAGCACTGGGGTTCAGAGACAAGCAGGAGCTCCCGTGACTCCTAAAATGGTGGCTGGGGACATGCTCTGCTGAGGGGGTGGGCAGAGAGGGAGTCTGTGTGCTCTGGACTACCTGGAGGGGAACACACAGAGGTTTCTCACTGAGACAAAGATCTGGGCGCAGATTGCTTCCCTCTAAATCTCTGAAGAACTGCCAAAAGCCACCAAGGGAAAGAAAAAGAAAACCCTCCAGGGAACAAAAGACTGAAAATCCAGTTTCTTAAGAGCCCAGCCCCTTAATAGGGGAAGGAGGATGCAATCCAAGCAGGACTGCCTGAAAAACAACCTGGCAGACCCCTCCCCCAAAAAGCCAGCCAAAATAAACAGAGGACAACTACCACAGGGTCCCCATAAAACGTAAAACCCTAGTATCAGGGGAAAAGAAGACATCAAGCTCCTCGTATTGCCCTAAAACCTGTATACTACATAGATACAAATTTCATTTTTAATTTATTCCAACTATTCTAGTTCTTCTTATTTTTTTAATTTTTTAAAATCTATTTACCATCAAACAATAGGTTAATACAACAAATTCCATAATAACCTTCTAATGTGAAATTTTTTGATACATATACCTGTGTTTTACTTTTGCTTCACTATTTTTTTATTTTTATTTTTTTTAAATTTATTTTCAGTGTACCAGAATTCATTGTTTATGCACTACACCCAGTGCTCCATGCAATATGTGCCTTCCATAATACCCACCACCAGGCTCCCCTAACCTCCCAATCCCCGCCCCTTCAAAAACCCTCAGATTGCTTTTCAGAGTACATAGTCTCTCATGGTTCATCTCCCCTTCCAATTTCTCTCAACTCCCTTCTCCTTTCCATCTCCCCATGTCCTCCATGTTATTTCTTATGCTCCAAAAATAAGTGAAACCATATTCTAATTGGCTCTCTCTGCTTGACTTATTTCAATCAGCATAATCTCTTCCAGTCCCATCTATGTTATAAAAGTTGTGTATTCATCCTTTCTGATGGAGGCATAATACTCCATAGAGTATATGGACCACACCTTCCTTATCCATTCGTCTGTTGAAGGGCATCTTGGTTCTTTCCACAGTTTGGTGACCGTGGCCATTGCTGTTATAAACATTGGGATACAGATGGCCCTTCTTTTCACTACATCTGTATCTTTGGGGGTAAATACCCAGTAGTACAATTGCATTGTGATGGGGAAACTCTATTTTTCATTTCTTAAGGAATCTCCACACTATTCCCAAAGTGACTGCACCAATTTTCATTCCCAAAAACAGTGTAAGAGAGTTCCCCTTTCTCCACATACTCTCCAACACATACTGTTTACTGTCTTGTTGATTTTGGCCATTCTAACTGGTGTAAGGTGGTATCTCAATGTGGTTTTGATTTGAAAATCACCAATGGCTAGTGATGATGAACATATTTTCATGTGTCTGATAGCCATTTGTATGTCTTCATTGGAGAAGTGTCTGTTCATGTCTTCTGCCCATTTTTTGATGTTTTGAGTTTGAGGAGTTCTTTATAGATGTTGGATATCAGCCCTTTGTTTGTACTGTCATTTGGAAATATCTTCTCCCATTCCGTGGGTTACCTCTTTGATTTGTTGACAGTTTCCTTTGCTGTGAAGAAGCTTTTGATCTTGATGAAGTCCCAAAAATTCATTTTCACTTTTGATTACTTTCCCTTTGGAGACACATCTTGAAGGAAGTTGTTGTGGCCAATGTCAAAGAGGTTATTGCCTATGTTCTCCTCTAGGATTCTGATGGATTCCTGCCTCATGTTGAGGTCTTTTATCCATTTCGAGTTTATTTTTGTGTAAAAGAATGGTCGAAGTTCATTCTTCTACATATACCTGTCCATTTTCCGAGCTCCACTTATTGAAGAGACTGTCTTTTTCCACTGGATATTTTTTCCTGTTTTGTCAAAGATTATTTGAGCATATAGTTGAGGTTCCATATATGGGCTCTCTACTCTGTCCCACTGGTTTATGTCTCTGTTTTTATGCCAGTACCATGCTGTCTTGGTGATCACAGCTTTGTAGTAAATCTTGAAATCAGGCAACGTGATGCCTCCAATTTTGTTTTTCTTTTTCAACATTTCCTTAGCAATTTGGGGTCTGTTCTGATTACATACAAATTTTACGATTATTTGCTCCATCCAGCTCTTTGAAATATGCTGGTGGAATTTTGATCAGAAAGGCATTGAAACTATAGATTGCTCTAGACAATATAGACCTTTTAACAATGTTTATTCTTCTGATCCATGAGCATGGAATGGTCTTCCATTTTTTTGTGTCTTCTTCGATTTCTTTCATGAGTGTTCTGTAGTTCCTTGAGTACAGATCCTTTACCTCTTTGGTTAGGTTGATTCCCAGGTATCTTATGGTTCTTGGTGCTATAGTAAATGGAATCAATTCTCTAATTTCCCTTTCTGTGTTTGCATTGTTAGTGTATAAGAAAGCAACTGATTTCTGTACATTGACTTTGTATCCTGCCACATTACTTAATTGCTGTATGAGTTCTAGTAGTTTGGGGGTGGAGTCTTTTGGGTTTACCATATAAAGTATCATGTCATATGTGAAGAGAAATAGTTTGACTTCTTCATAGCCAATTGGAATACCTTTATTTCTCTTTGGTGTCCTATTGCTGTTGCTAGGACTTCTAATACTATGTTGAACAAGAGTGGTGAGAGTGGGCATCCTTGTCATGTTCCTGATCTCAATGGGAAGGCTGTGAGCTTTTTCCCATTGAGGATGATATTTGCTGTGGGTTTTTCATAGATAGATTTTATGAAGTTGAGGTATATTCCCTCTATTCCTATACTTTGAGAATTTTAATCAGGAATGGATGCTGGATTTTGTCAAATGCTTTTTCTGCATCAACTGAGAGGACCATGTGGCTCTGCTCTTTTCTCTTATTGATTTGTTCTGTCACATTGATTGATTTGTGAATGTTGAGCCATCCTTGAAACCCAAGGATGAATCCCACCTGGTCATGGTGGATAATCTTTTTAATGTGCTGTTGGATATTTGCTAGGGAATCCTAGCAAACATATTCATCAGGGATATTGGTCTGAAATTTTCCTTTTTGTGGGGTCTTCTCCTGGTTTGGGGATCAGGGTAATGCTGGTGTCATAAAAAGAGTCTGGAAGTTTTCCTTCTGCTTCAATTTTTTGAAACAGCTTCAGGAGAATAGGTGTTATTTCTTCTTTGAAAGTTTGGTAGAATTCCCCAGAGAATCCGTCAGGTCCTGGGCTTTTGTTTTTGGGAGGTTTTTGATCACTTCTTCAATATCGTTACTATATATCAGTCTATTCAGGTTGTCAATTTCTTCCTGGTTTAATTTTGGAAGTTTATCGTTTTCCAGGAATGCATTCATTTCATCTAAGCTACTTAACTTATTGGCATATAACTGTTGATAATAACTTCTGATGATTGTTTATGTTTCCTTGGTGTTAGTCATGATCTCTCCATTTTCTTTCACAATTTTATTAATTTGGTCCTTCTCTCTATTCCTTTGGATTAGTTTGGCCAATGTTTTATCTTTATTATTGATTCTTTAAAAAAAACCAGCCTCTAGTTTCATTGATGTGTTCTACTGTATCTCTAGTTTCTATCTCATTGATCTCTGCTCTAATCTTGATTATTTCCCTTCTTGTGTGTGGAGTTGGCTTAATTTGTTGTTGATTCTCCAGTTCTTTAAGGTAGAGACAGCTGGTGTATTCTGGGTTTTTAAATATTTTTGAGGGAGGCTTGGATTGCTATGTATTTCCCTCTTAGGACTGCCTTTGCTCTATCTCATAGGTTCTGAACAGACGTATCTTCATTATCATTGGTTTCCATGAATTGTTTAAGTTCTTCTTTGATCTCCTGGTTTATCCAAGCATTCTTAAGCAATGAGGTCTTTAGCTTCCAGGTGTTTGATTTCCTTCCAAACTTTTTCCTGTTCTTGAGCTCCAGTTTCAAAGCATTGTGATCTGAGAATATGCAGGGAATAATCTCAGTCTTTTGGTATTGGTTGATATCTGATTTGTGACCCAATAGGTGGTCTATTCTGGAGAAGGTTCAATGTGCACTCGAGAAGAATGAGTATTCTGTTGTTTTAGAGTGGAATTCTCTGTATATATCTGTCAGGTCCATCTGGTCCAATGTGTCATTCAATGCTCTTGTTTCTTTTTTGGTTTTCTGCTTGGATGATCTGTCTATTACTGAGAGTGGCGTGTTACAATCTCCTACTATTAATGTATTCATATCAATATGACTCTTTATCCTAACAGTTTTCTTATGTAATTGGCTGCTCCCATATTGTGGGGCATAAATATTTACATTGTTTGATCTTCTTGGTGGATAAACCTTTTAAGAATGATGTAGTGTTCTTCTGTATCTCTGACTACAGTCTTTAGTTTAAAATCTAATTTATCTGATATGAGAATCTCTACCCCAGCCTTCTTTTGAGGCCTATTGGCATGAAAGATATTTCTCCGTCCCTTCACTTTCAGTCTGGATGTATTCTTAGGTCAAAATGGGTCTCCTGTAGACAGCATATGGAGGGGTCCTGTCGTTTTATCCATTCTGCAACCGTATGTCATTTTAAGGTCACATTTAGGCCATTCACGATGAGAGTGATTATTGACACTTACGTTTTTATTGACATCGTGGTACCTGTGAAGTCTTTGTTTCTACAGATTGTCTCCATATATTTCTGTTCAATGATATTTTTGGGATTTTTCCTCTTTTACTGAACCCCGTTTAATATTTCCTGCAGTGTTGGCATATTCTTTTTAAATGTTGCCAGTCTTGTAAGCTCTTTATCTCTCCATCCATTTTGAATGTCAGTCTTGCTGGATAACATATTCTTGGCTGCATGTTCTTCTCATTTAGTGCCCTCAATACATCTTGCCAGCCTTTTCTGGCTTGCCATGTCATTTGACAGGTCTGACATTATTCTGATGGGCTTTCCTCTATATGAAAGGGATTTCTTCACCCTCACTGCTTTCAAGAGTTCCTGTCTACAAGTATGATTCATCATTTTCACAGTAAGATGTCTTGAGGCCTTTCTAGATTCTATGATCTTGGGAGGAGACCGTTCTGCCTCTAGGACAGGAATGATGGTTCCACTCGACAGATTGGGAAAATTTTCATGGAGAATTTGTTCAACTATATCTTCTGGTCTTCTTTCCTTCTCCTCCCCCTCAGGGATAACAATAATTCTGATGTTGGAACGTTTCATGGCATCATTTATTTCCCTAATTCTGTTTTCATGGCTTCTAAGCTGTTTGTTTCAGGCTTCCTCCTGATCCTTTTGCTCTGTTTGTCCTCCACATCACTAATTCTATCTTCTGCCTCAGTTACCCTAGCCTTTAGCGAATTTAGTCTAGATTGGAACTCATTGAGAACATTGTTAACATCTTCCCTAGTGGCTTTCATTACTGCCCTTATTGGTTCCATTTTGTCATCAAAAGCTTTCTCCAACCTAGCTATTGCCTGGATAACTGTTAGCCTGGATTCCCTTTCTGTTATACTCTCTATGTCCATATCAAATAGCTCTGATGGAGAGGGTACAGTCTCTAAATTTTTTTTTCTGTTGGGCCTTCCTCCTCCTAGTCATTTTGATGAGAGATGGCTGAATGGATGTGTAGCTGAATGTATCAACCGTGATGCAGACAAAGTGCACCCTGGAATGCTTCTGAGCAATCAAGAGCCCCGCCAAAAAGAAAGAAAAAGAAGAGAGAGAGAGAGAGACTGGAAGACAAAATAAAGATAAAATAAAGGAGAAGGCCCAGCCCAAATGGGCCCCAAGGTAAGATTTATGAAGCATACAAACAAAAACACAAAAGTAGATGACAAGAGATAAATAAATAAATAAATAAATAAATAAAACCTCGTCAAAAAGAACCCCAAGTATAAGTTTTATATACTACCAGGACTAAAACAAATACACAGAAAAAGTGACAGAAGAAAAAGATGAGAGGGTGGTTATAAATTCTCAATGTGGGAGAGGAAGATTATTTTGATTCTTCCTGGATGTATCTTTATATCTTTGTTAAAGGACCCAACTTTCCTGAGATAAAGGGGGATTAAAACTGGTTTACCTATAGGGATAGCATTGATTGTGGAAAGGTTGTTGCCTTGAAGCTTTTCTCTATATGAATATTAAAAATTAAATTAAATCAAATTAAAAATAGAAAAGCAAAAGAAAAAAATTAAATTAAATTAAAGATAGAAAAGCAAAGGAAAAAAAATTAAATTAAATTAAAGATAGAAAAGCAAAAGAAAAACACAGGTATATGTATTAAAAAGTTCAGGTTAAAAGGTTATTATGGAATTGGATGTACTGAACATCTCATTGTGATGGTAAATAGGTTAAAAAATTATATATAAAATTATATATATATAATATATTAAAATTTTATATTATTTATAATATATATATTTAATATATAATATATATTTATATATATTATATATATATTTCACTTCATATATATATATATATGAAGTGAAATGAAGCAGAATAGTGGGAACAAATTCAAAATAAAAGTTGGTTCAATTCAACAAGATTGCAGGGAAGTACGAGGAGGCACCGTTTCAACCTGTCCCCTAATGTGAGCTGATTACCTACCAAAGAACTCTGATCACCTCTGAAATCAGCCTGAAATTAGAATTATACACTTCTGGATCTCTATGGGGGCAGAAGATGCCAGTGGGCAGGTAAAGCAGAGTGGGAACATTGGACTGATATAAGAAGATAAACAAAAGGGGGAGGGAGCCACCAGAAGAGACCCATTGGAAAGTAATACCCCAATATGAGAGTGCCCTGTGACTGGGGACCAGCATTAACTTGGAGTGTGGTTGAATGCACTGAAGAAGAGCAAAGGATTGTGGGGGGGAAATTGTGGGAATCAGGGCAATTAGGGACAGGGGCTTAAGTCCCCAGACCCAGGACATCCACCCCTGGTGCTGAGCCAGAGAGTGTGCGGCCAGGAAGCCCCATCTTGGTCTCTGAGCTGCCAGTGCATCTGAGAGAGTCTGCATGGCGGCTCCTGTGAGGGTGAGGGAACCTCACCAGCCAACAGAACCACAACATTTTGCACTCTCCACGCGCATGCCATGCCACCAGAGTCTGAGTCACACCATACACCCTCCCCTGAGAGAGATGTGGGCAGGCGCCAGTAGGCAGAACCACAGCCTTTTGTACTCTCCATGTGCTGTGTTACCAGAGTCTGAGTCACGCCCCCTCCCCCCAGAGAGGTACATGTAGGCACTAGCTGGCAGAACCACAGCCTTTTGCACTTTCCACACGTGCACTGGCTACCAGAGTCTGAGTCATGCCCCATATGCCCCACTGAGAGAGGGGCAGGGAGGCACCAGCTGGAGCTCTCTTGGACCCTGGAGAATCTGTGCACTCCCAGCCCAGGACAGCAGGAAAATCTCAGTGTGCTACCCATGCTTGGGACCTCTCTGGTGGTCTGGAGCTGCCCAAGCAGCAGCAGCTATTGTGGTTTGGGGTAAAAGCAGGAGAACCTGTGACCCCAGAAACGGTGACTGGGAATGTGCTCTGCCTGCAGCCAAGGGGGAATTTATGTGCTCTGGAGCACCCAGGGGGAAAAGACTGAGGCTTCTCTCTGAGAGGGAGGTCTGGATGCAGTTTGCTTTCCTCTAAACCTCCAAAGAACCACCAAAATCTGCCACAGGGAGAAAAAACAAACAAACAAACAAACAAACAAAAAACCTCCAGAGAACAAAAGCCTGAAAAACCTGTTTTCTTAGAGCTCAGCCACTTGATGGGGGCAGGAGGACTCAACTCTAGCAAGACTCCCTGAAAAACCATGTCACAGGCCCCTTCCCCAGAAAGCCAGCCCCCCCCCCCCCCCAAAAAGAGGACAACCACAACTACTTCATAGATCCAACTTTTATTTTGAATTTGTTCCAACTATTCTGGTTCTTTTCATATGTATATAACTTTTTAACGTATTTACCATCACAAAGAGATATTCAATACATCCAATTCCATAATAACATTTTAACCTGAACTTTTGGTACATATACCTGTTTTTATTTTGCTTTTATAATTTTAAATTTAATTTAATTTAATGTTATTTTATTTTATTTTTAATATTCATATAGCGATAAGCTTCAGAGTAATCCCTGTTCCCCAATCAATTCTACCACTACAGGTAAACCAGTTTTAATCCCCCTCTATCTCAGGAAAGTTGAGTCCTTTAACAAAGATATAAATATACATCCAGGAAGAATCAAAATAATCTTCCTTGCTTACACTGAGAATTTATAACCACTCTCTCTTCTTTTTCTTCTGTCACTGTTTTTGTGTGTTTGTTTTTGTTCTGGTAGTATATAAATCTTATACTTGGGATTCATTTTGAAGTGTCTTGTATTTATTTATTTATTTATTTATTCTCTTCTCATCTATTTTGTTGGTCTTTTTGTTTGTTTTTGTTTGTATACTTCATAAATCTTACTTTCAGGGCCCATTTTGGCTGGGACTTCTCTTTAATTTTATCTTTTTTCTTCCTGTCTCTCTCTCTTTCTTTCTCTCTCTCTCTTTTTCTTTTTTCTTTCTTTTTGGTGGGGACTCTCGATTGCTCAGAAGTGTTCCAGGGTGCACCTTGTCTGCATCAGGTTTGATAGCTTCAGCTACACATCCGTTCAGCCATCTCTCATCAAAATGACTAGGAGGAATGCCCAAGAAAAGAAAATTCAGAGACTGGGCCCTCTCCACCACAGCTATTGGATATGGACATAGGCAATATGTCAGAAAGGGAATTAACACTAACAATTATCCAGGCAATAGCTAGGTTGGAGAAAGCTTTTGATGACAACATGGAATTGATTAGGGCAGAAGTGAAAGCCACTAGGGAAGATGTTAACAATGCTCTCAATGAGTTCCAATCTAGACCAAATTCTCTAAAAGCTAGGGTAACTGAGGCAGAAGATAGAATTAGTGATGTGGAGGACAAACAGACAAAGCAAAAGGATCAGAAGGAAGCCTGGAGCAAACAGCTTAGAAGACATGAAAACAAAATTAGGAAAATAAATGATGCCATGGAACGTTCCAGTGTCAGAATTATTGTTAGCCCTGAGGGGGAGGAGAAGGAAAGAAGTCTAGAAGATATAGTTGAACAAATTCTCCATGAAAATTTTCCCAATCTGTCGAATGGAACCAGAGTTCATGTCCTACAGGCAGAACGGTCTCCCCCCAAGACCATAGAATCTAGAAAGACCTCAGACAGCCGATAGTGAAAATGATGAATCATAATTAGAGACAGGAGCTCTTGAACACAGCTAAGGGGAGGAAATTCCTTATGTACAGAGGAAAGGCCATCAGAATGTCAGACCTCTCCACAGAAACCTAGGAAGCCAGAAAGGCTGGCAAGATGTATTGAGGGCACTAAATGAAAAGAAAATGCAGCCAAGAATACTTTATCCAGCAAGACTGACATTCAAAATGGATGGAGAGATAAAGAGCTTACAAGACTGGCAAGGTTAAAGAGTATGTGATCACCAAGCCAACACTGCAGGAAATATTAAACAGGGTTCAATAAAAGAGGAAAACCCCCAAGAATATCATTGAATAGAAATATATGGAGACAATCTGTAGAAACAAAGACTTCACAGGTAACACGATATCAATAAAAATGTGTCAATAATCACTCTCAACATGAATGGCCGAAATGTGCCCTTAAAATGACATACGGTTGCAGAATGGATAAAACGACAGGACCCATCCATATGTTGTTTATTGGAGACCCATTTTGAACCTAAGAATACATCCAGACTGAAAGTGAAGGGACGGAGAAATATCTTTCATGCCAATAGGCCTCAAAAGAAGGCTGGGGTAGAGATTCTCATATCAGATAAATTAGATTTTAAACTAAAGAATTTAGTCAGAGATACAGAAGGACACTACATGATTCTTAAAGGGCTTATCCACCAAGAAGATCTAACAATTATAAATATTTATGCCCCCCAATATGGGAGCAGCCAATTGCATAAGAAAACTGTCAATCAAGATAAAGAGTCATATTGATATGAATACATTAATAGTAGGAGGTCATAACACAATACTCTCAGTAATAGATCATTCAGTCAGAAAACCAATAAAGAAAGAAGAGCATTGAATGACACATTGGACCACATGGATCTCATAGATATATACAGAGCATTCCACCCTAAAACAACAGAATACTCATTCTTCTTAAGTGCACATGAAACCTTCTACAGACTATACCACCTGTTGGTCACAAATCAGGTCTCAAACAATACCAAAAGACTGAGATTATTCCCTGCATACTTTCAGATCACAATGCTTTGAAACTGGAGCTCAACCACAAGGAAAAGTTTGGAAGGAATTCAAACACCTGGAAGATGAAGACCACCTTGCTTAAGAATGCTTGGGAGGAGTCAAGATGGTGGAGAAGTAGCAGGCTGAGATGACATCAGGCAGCAGGAGATCAGCTAGATAGCTTATCAAACCATTGTGAACACCTACAAATCCAAAAGGAGATTGAAGAGAAGAAGAGCAACAATTCTAGAAACAGAAAATCGACCACTTTCTGAAAGGTAGGACCAGTGGAGAAGTGAATCCAAAGAGATGGGAAGATAGATCCTGGGGTGAGGCGCCAGCTCCCAGCAGGTGGCAGAGCAATGGAACACAAAATCAGGACTTTTAAAAGTCAGCTCCACAGAGGGACATCGCTCCAGAGGCTAAACCAGGGTGAAGACCTCGTGGGGAGAGTGTGGCCACAGGTCCCATGGGGTCACAGAAGGATCGGGGCTGAGTGTTGCAGAGACCACAGGTATTAGAGTGGGGAAGCCAGCTGTGGAGACAGAGCTGAGGAGTGAGCTCTCAACTCAGGGTTACCTTGAACCATAATCCATGACACAGGCCGGTGCTCTGTGCGTGGGGTCCCCACAAGATCTGGGGAGACTCTGAACTGGGAGAGCCCAGGGATCTGCGGGGTTTGGAGACTCCAGGTGGGGCTGTGTGCCAGAGACAGAGACACTTGGTCACAGGTTGGGTGACCTCGGAGCACAGCCAGAGGCCAGTGAGACGGGAGTGATTACGCACGATTTTCTCCAAGCACGGCTGGAGGCCGGGGAGATGGGAGTGATTAAATGCTTTTCTCTGAAGGCGCACTAAAGAGTGGGGCCCCGAGCTCTTGACTCCTCTGGGCCGGAGATTGGGAGGCTGCCATTTTCATTCCTGTCCTCCAGAACTCTACGGAAAGTGCTCAGGGAACAAAAGCTCCGGAAAGTGAACCAGAGCGGATTACTTAGCCCAGCCCCTGGTAAGGGCAGTGCAATTCCGCCTGGGGCAGAGACACTAGTGAAAAACACTACAATAGAACCCTCCCCCAGAAGATCAACAAGAAATCCAGCCAAGACCAACTTCACTTACAAAGGAAAACAGTGGAATTCCAGAGGAGAAAGCAAAGCATGGAATTCATTGCTTTCTCCCCAGTATTTTAGTCTTGCAAAGTTAATTTAATTTTATTTTTTTTCTCTTCTGCTTTTTTTTTTAACTTTTACCCTTTCCTCTTTTAACGTTTTTAAACTAGTTTATCTTAATAACTTTCTTTAAAAAATCTTTTTTGAACCGTTATTATAGTCATATTTTATCCTTCATTGTATCTAAATTTATTCTTTGTATACAATTGGGTCTTTTTCCTTCTAAAAAATTTGGGGTAAAACTTCTTCTAATAGATCAAAATACAGCCTAAATCTATCACCAGGCTTGGTATAGTCTCCAGCCCAAGCAAGTTCTCTCCACATTCTTTTTTTTATTCTCTCTACCAACTTACCTTATCAATTCCTTTGTTAGAAATTAATTTTTTTCATCTTTATACTCATATTCCATCCCTTCATTGTGTTTACCCTTATATATGTTTTTCATTATTTAAAATTTTGTGAGGTAGTTTCTTCTAAGAAACCAAAATACTCCCAAAATTAAGCGGGTGACCCTGTTCTAGTCACCAGTCTAATATATACATATATATACATATATATTGTTTTCTTTTTTAATATTTTTTCTTTATTTGTGTTCTCTTTTTATTTTTTTCTCTTTTCTGAATTTCTTCTTACTCCCTTTCTCCCCTCCATCATGATTTGGGGTCTCTTCTGATTTGATTAAAGCACATTTTCCTGGGGTCCTTTCCACCCTTTTAGTATTTCATTTGTTCCTTCATATATTATTATCTGGACAAAATGACAAGGTGGAAAAACTCACCACAAAAAAAAGAACAGGAGGCAGTCCCGAAGGCTAGAGACCTAATCAATATAGACATTGGTAATATGTCAGATCTAGAACTCAGGATGATGATTCTCAAGGTCCTAGCCAGGCTGGAAAAAGGCATGGAAGGTATTAGAGAAACCCTCTCCAGATATATAAAAGCCCGTTCTGGAGAAATTAAAGAACTAAAATCTAACCAAGTTGAAATAAAAAAAGCTATTAATGAGGTGAAATTAAAAAAGGAGGCTCTTACTGCTAGGATAAATGAGGCAGAGGAAAGAATTAGTGATATAGAAGACCAAATGACAGAGAATAAAGAAGCTGAGCAAAAGAGAGACAAATAACTACTGGACCACAAGGGGAGAATTCGAGAGATAAGTGACACCATAAGACGAAACAACATTAGAATAATTGGGATTCTAGAAGAAGAAGAAAGAGAGAGAGGAGCAGAAAGTATATTTGAGAGAATTATCACAGAGAATTTCCCTAATATGGCAAAGAGAACAAACATCAAAATCCAGGAGGTGCAGAGAACACCCCTCAAAATCAATAAGAATAGGTCCACACCCCATCATCTAATAGTAAAATTTACAAGTCTTAGTGACAAAGAGAAAACCCTGAAAGCAGCCTGGGACAAAAAGTCTGTAACATACAATGGTAAAAATATTAGATTGGCAGCAGACTTATCCACAGAGACCTGGCAGGCCAGAAAGAACTGGCATGAATATTCAGAGCACTAAACGAGAAAAACATGCAGCCAAGAATACTATATCCAGCTAGGTTATCATTGAAAGTAGAAGGAGAGATAAAAAGCACCCAGCACAAACAAAAACTGAAAGAATTTGCAAACACCAAACCAGCTCTACAAGACATATTGAAAGGGGTCCTCTAAGCAAAGAGAGACCCTAAAAGTATTAGATCAGAAAGGAACAGAGACAATATACAGTAACAATCACCTTACAGGCAATACAGTGGCACTAAATTCATATCTCTCAATAGTTACCCTGAATGTAAATGGGCTAAATGCCCCAATCAAAAGACACAGGGTTTCAGAATGAATAAAAAAACGAAACCCATCAATATGCTGCCTACAAGAAACTCATTTTAGACCCGAAGACAAATCCAGATTGAAAGTGAGGGGGTGGAAAACAATTTACCATGCTAATGGACATCAGAAGAAAGCTGGGGTGGCAATCCTTATATCAGATCAATTAGATTTTAAGCCAAAGACTATAATAAGAGATGAGGAAGGACACTATATCATACTCAAAGGGTCTGTCCAACAAGAAGATCTAACAATTTTAAATATCTGTGCCCCTAACATGGGATCAGCCAACTATATAAACCAATTAATAACAAAATCAAAGAAAAACATTGACAATAATACAGTAATAGTAGGGGATTTTAACAGTCCCCTCACTGAAATGGACAGATCATCCAAGCAAAAGATCAATAAGGAAATAAAGGACCAGATGGATATCACAGATATATTCAAAACATTCCATCCCAAAGCAACAGAATACACATTCTTCTCTAGTGCCCATGGAACATTCTCCAGAATAGATCACATCCTGGGTCATAAATCAGGTCTCAACAGGTATCAAAAGATTGGGAACATTCCCTGCATATTTTCATTTTCAGACCACAATGCTCTGAAGCTGGAACTCAATCACAAGAGGAAATTTGGAAAAAGCACAAATACATGGAGACTCAACAGCATCCTTCTAAAGAATGAATGGGTCAACCAGGAAATTAAAGAAGAATTGAAAAAAACCATGGAAAAAAATGATAATGAAAACACAACAGTCCAAAATCTGTGGGACACAGCAAAGGCAGTCCTGAGAGGAAAATATATAGTGATACAAGCCTATCTCAAGAAACAGGAAAGGTCTCAAATACACAACCTAACCCTACACCTAAGGGAGCTCTAGAAAGAACAACAAAGGAAGCCTAAACCCAGGAGGAGAAGAGAAATATAAAGATCAAAGCAGAAATCAATGAAACAGAAACCAAAAAAAACAATAGAGCAAATCAATGAAACTAGGAGCTGGTTCTTTGAAAGAATTAATAAGATTAATAAACCCCTGGCCAGACTTACCAAAAAGAAAAGAGAAAGGACCCAAATAAATAAAACCATGAATGAAAGAGGAGAGATCACAACCAGCACCAAAGAAATACAATTATAAGAACATTTTATGAGCAACTCTATGCCAACCAATTTGACAATCTGGAAGAAATGGATGCTTTCCTACAGACATATCAACTGCCAAAACTGAACCAGGAAGAAATAGAAAACCTGAATAGGCCCATAACCAGTAAGGAGATTGAAACAGTCATCAAAAAATCTCCAAACAAACCGAAGCCAGGACCAGATGGATTCCCAGGGGAATTCTAACAAACGTTTAATGAAGAATGAATTCCTATTCTCCTGAAACTTTTCCAAAAAATAAAAAATAGAAATGGAAGGAAAACTTCCAAACTCTTTTTACGAGGCCAGCATCACCTTTATCCCAGAACCAGATAAGGATCCCATCAAAAATGAGAATTACAGACTAATATCCTTGATGAACACAGATGCAAAAATTCTCACCAAAATACTAGCCAATAGGATCCAACAGTACATTAAAAGGATTATACACCACTACCAAGTGGGATTTATTCCAGGGCAGCAAGGTTGGTTCAACATCTGCAAATCAATCAATGTGAAACAATATATTAACAACAACAAAAAAAAGAACAAGAATCATATGATACTCTCAATAGATGCTGAAAAAGCATTTGACAAAATACAGCATCCCTTCCTGATCAAAACTCTTCAGTGTAGGGATAGAGGGCACATACCTCAATATTATCAAAGCCATCTATGAAAAACCCACCACGAATATCATTCTCAATGGAGAAAAACTGAGAGCTTTTCCGCTAAGGTCAGGAACATGGCAGGGATGTCCGTTATCACCACTGCTATTCAACATAGTACTAGAAGTCCTAGCCTCAGCAATCAGACAACAAAAAGAAATTAAAGGCATCCAAATTGGCAAAGAACAAGTCAAACTAGCACTCTTTGCAGATGATATGATACTATATGTGGAAAACCCAAAATGCTCCACTCCAAAACTGCTAGAACTGGTACAGGAATTCAGTAAAGTGTCAGGATATAAAATCAATGCATAGAAATTGTGCATTTCTTTACACCAACAACAAGACAGAAGAAAGAGAAATTAAGGAGTCAATCCCATGTACAATTACACCCAAAACAATAAGATACCCAGGAGTAAACCTTATCAAAGAGGCAAAGAATCTATATTCAGAAAACTATAAAGTACCCAGGAAAGAAATTGAGGAAGACACAAAGAAATGGAAAAATGTTCCATGCTCATAGATTGGAAGAATAAATATTGTGAAAATTTCTATGTTACCTAAAGCTATCTACACATTTAATGCAATGCCTATCAAAATCCCATCCAATTTTTTCAAGGAAATGGAACAAATAATCCTAAAATTTATATGGAACCAGAAAAGACCTCGAATAGCCAAAGGAATATTGGGAAAAAAAAGCCAACGTTGGTGGCATCAGAATTCCAGACTTTTCACTCTATTACAAAGCTGTCATCACGACAGTGTGGTACTGGCACAAAAGCAGACCCATAGATCAATGGAACAGAATAGAGAGCCCAGAAATAGACCCTCAACTCTATGGTCAACTAATTTTCGATAAAGCAGGAAAGAACATCCAATGGAAAAAAGACTGCCTCTTCAACAAACGGTGTTGGGAAAATTGGACAGCAACATGTAGAAAAATGAAATTGGACCATTTCCTTACACCACACATGAAAATAGACTCAAAATGGATGAAGGACCTCAACGTGAGAAAGGAATCCATCAAAATCCTTGAGGAGAACACAGGCAGCAACCTCTTCGACCTCAGCCACAGCAACTTCTTCCTAGGAACAATGCCAAAGGCAAGGGAAGCAAGGGAAAAAATGAACTATTGGGACTTCATCAAGATCAAAAGCTTTTGCACAGCAAAGGAAACAGTCAACAAAACCAAAAGACAACTGACAGAATGGGAGAAGATATTTGCAAATGACATATCAGATAAAGGGCTAGTATCCAAAATCTATAAAGAACTTAGCAAACCCAACAGCCAAAGAACAAATAATCCAATCAAGAAATGGGCAGAGGACATGAACAGGCATTTCTGCAAAGAAGACATCCAGATGGCCAACAGACACATGAAAAAGTGCTTCACATCACTGGGCATCAGGGAAATACAAATCAAAACCCCAATGAGATACCACCTCACACCAGTCAGAATGGCTAAAATGAACAAGTCAGGAAATGACAGATGCTGGCGAGGATGTGGGGAAAGGGGAACCCTCCTACACTGTTGGTGGGAATGCAAGCTGGTGCAACCACTCTAGAAAACAGCATGGAGGTTCCTCAAAAAAAAATTGGAAATAGAGCTACCTTATGACCCAGCAATTGCATTACTGGGTATTTACCCTAAAGATACAAATGTAGTGATCCGAAGGGGCACGTGCACCTGAATGTTTATAGCAGCAATATCCACAATAGCCAAGTTATGGAACGAACCTAGATGTCCATCAACAAATGAATGGATAAAGAAGAGGTGGTATATATATACAATGGAATACTATGCAGCCATCAAAAGAAATGAAATCTTGCCATTTGCGATGGCATAGATGGAACTAGAGTGTATTATGCTTAGCGAAATAAGTCAATCAGAGAAAGACAACTATCATATGATCTCCCTAATATGATGAAGTGGAGTTGCAACAGGGATGGGGGTTAAGGGGTTAGGAAAAGAATAAATGAAACAAGATGGGATTGGGAGGGAGATAAACCAAAAGTGACTCTTAATGTCATAAAACAAACTGAGGGGGGTGGTGGGGAGGGGTGTTGGGAGAGCGGGGTGGGGTTACATTATGTTTAAATAAAAAAATTAAAAAAATCAAACTATGGCATGACTCTTATGCAGCTTCAGAACAGAGACAGACACATAGTTTAAGTTTCCAGATTTATGGGCTAAGGACTCAGGTGGCTCTTTGACTTACCTGAGCATCAGAAGGGTATATTGCTGCTGCATCCTGATCCATTCCAACTTTGGACATGTGTCCCAGCTACCATAACCAGACTCTCCATGCTTGATCCCCACTTCCCAGTTTGACACCTCTCACATTGTGCTGTGTCATGGTGCCATTTTACTCTTGGACAGGTATCTCCATAATCCCTTGGTCTAACATGGTTCAGTAGTATTTGGGGATATTCCCCACCACAAAATTTGTTCTAGATTACATCATCAACTCCTGCACAAAAGAACTGTAGTCCTTTAGGGCTCCTAATCTCCGTCATTTGAAGGGAATTACATAACAGGGAGAGAACTATTACCAACAAAAATAAACATCAACATTTGAACTGGAATACTTGGGACTGTAATTAGGTATAACAGATATGCTGATCTTAGAACTTTTAAACTGAAAAATGTAAGGTTATTTCACAATTACTAGCTTCTACCCAATAAGGGATCTGTATGTGAAGCAACTATTACTTATTTTGGGTAATTCCTAGATAACTGTTTAAAAATGTAAGGCATGTAAATGAATATAAAGATGATCAAAAGAAAAAAAAAAGAATGCTTGGATCAACCAGGAAATCAAAGAAGAACTTATACAATTCATGGAAACCAATGAAAATGGAGACACATTGGTCCAAAACCTATGGGATACAGCAAAGGCAATCCTAAGGGGGAAATGCATAGCCATCCAAGTGACCCTCAAAAAATTTGTTTAAAAAAAAAACAGAATAAACCAACTCTCTTTGAAACTTAAAGAACTGGAGAATCAACAACAGTTAAGCCAACTCCACACACAAGGAGGGAAATAATCAAGTTTGAGCAGAGACTAATGAGATAGAAACTAGAGATATATTAGAACACATCAACAAAACTAATAGGTGGTTTTTTGAAAGAATCAATAACATCGATAAACCATCGGCCAAACTAATCCAAAAGAAAAGAGAGAAGACCCAGATTAATAAAATTATGAATGAAAAGGGAGAGATCACAACTAACAACAAGGAAATAGAAACAATCATCAGAGATTATTATCAACATTTATGTGCCAATAAGTTATCCATCCTAGATGAAATGGATGCATTCCTGGAAACCTATAAACTTCCAAAACTGAATCAGGAAGAAATTGACCACCTGAATAGACCAATACCTAACAATGAGATTGAAGCAATGATAAAGAACTTCCCAAGAACAAGAGCCAAGGACCTGAAAGATTCCCTGGGGAATTCTACCAAACTTTCAAAGAAAGTTTGCTGTTTCCAAAAAATTGAGCAGAAGGAAAATTTCCAGACTCTTTTTATGAAGCCAGCATTACCCTGATCCCCAAACCAGGCAAAGATGCCACCAAAAAGGAGAATTTCAGACCAATATCTCTGATGAATATGGATGCTGAGATTCTCAACAAGATCCTAGCTTTTTAAAGGATCCAAGGGTCCATTAAAAAGGTTATCCACCATGACCAGATGGGATTTATCCATGGGATGCAGGGGTGGTTCAACATTCACAAATCACTCAATGTGATAGAGTAAAGCAATAAAAGAAAAGAGGAAACCACGTGGTCCTCTTGATGCAGAAAATAACATTTGACAAGATACAGCAACAGTTTCTGATGAAAACGATTCAAAGTATAGGGATAGAGGAAACATTCCTCAACTTCATAAAATACATCTATGAAAAACACCCAGCAAATATCATTCTTAATGGGGAAAAGCTGACATCCTTCTCTTTGGGATCGGGAACATGACAAGGATGCCCCCTCTAGCCACATTTGTTCAACATATTACTAGAAGTCCTAGCAACAGCAATCAGATGACAATAAGAAATAAAATGTATTCAAATAGACAAAGCAGAAGTCAAACCCTCTCTCTCTTTGCAGAATACATGATACTTTATATGGAAAACACCAAAAACTCCACCCCCAAACCATTAGAACTCATGCAGAATTCAGTAATTTGGCAGCATACAAAATAAGTGCACAGAAATCAGTTACTTTCTTTCCCACTAGCAAAGAAAACATTGAAAGGGAAATAAGAGAATCGATTCCATTTACTAGAGCACCAAGAGCCTTTACATACCTGAGAATAAAGCTAACCAAGGAAGTAAAGGATTTGTACTTGAGGAAGTATAGAACACTTATGAATGAAACTGGAGAAGACACAAAAAGATGGCAAACACATTCCATGGTCATGGATCAGAAGAATTAACATTGTTAAAAATGTCTAAACTGCCTAGTGCAATCTATATCTTCAATGCCATCTGGATCAAGATTCCATCAGCATTTTTCAGAGTGCTGGAAAAAAAAATCCTAAACTTTGTTTGGAACCAGAAAAAAATCCAAATTACTAAGGAAATGCTGGAAAAGAAAAACAAAACTGGGGCATCACTTTGCCTGATTTCAAATTTTCAAAGCTGTGATCACCATGACAGCATAGTACTGGCACAAAAACAGAATCATAGACCAGTGGAACAGAATGGAGAGCCAAGATATGAGCCCACAACTCTATGGTCAAATAATTTTCAACAAAGCAAGAAAAAATAACCAGGGGAAAAAAGACAGTCTCTTCAATAAGTGGTGCTGAGAAAATTAAACAGCTATGTCTAGAAGAATGAAACCTGACCATTCTCTTACACCATACACAAAGATAAACTCAACATGAATAAAAGACCTCCATATGAGGCAAGAATCTATCAACATCTGAGAGGACAATATAGGTAGTAACCTCCTCGAAATCAGCTGCAGCAACTTTTGTCAAGACATGTCTCCAAAGTCATGGAGTGAAAATAAACTTTTGGGACTTCATCAAGATCAAAACAAAGAGGTAACCCAAGGAATGGGAGAATATATTCACAATGGCACTACAGACAAAGTGCTGATATCCAAGATCTGTAAAGAACTCTTCAAACTCAACACTCGAAAAACAGATAATCATGTCAAAAAATGGGCAGAAGACATGAACAGACACTTCGCCAAAGAAGACATACAAATGGCCTACAGACACATAAACAAATGTTCATCATCATTATCCATCAGGGACATTCAAATGAAAACCACATTGAGATGTCACCTTACACCAGTTAAATGGCCAAAATTAATAAGACAGTAAACAACAAGTGTTGGAGAGGATGTGGAGAAAGGGGAATCCTCTTACGGTTTTGGTGGAAAAGCAAGTTGGTGCAGCCACTTTGGAAAAACTGTGTGGAGATTCTTTAAGAAATGAAAAATAGAGCTTCCCTATGACCCTGTATTTGCACTACTGGGTATTTACCCCAAAGATACAGATGTAGTGAAAGAAAGGGCCATCTGTATCCCAATGTTCATAGCAGAAATGGAAAGAACCAAGATGCCCTTCAACAGATGAGTGGATAAAGAAGTTATGGTCCATATGTACAGTGGAGTATTATGCTTCCATCAGAAAAGATGAATACCCAACTTTTGTATCAACACAGAGGCAACTGGAGATTATTCTGAGTTAAATAAGTCAAGCAGAGAGTCAATTATCATATGGTTTCACTTGTGGAGCATAAGGAATAACACAAAGGACATTGTTTGAAGGAGAGGAGAAGTGATTTGGTGGAAATTGGAGGGGGAGATGAACCATGAGAGACTGTGGACTCTGAGAAACACTGTGAGGGTTTTAGAGGGGAAGGAGATGGGGGGGTAGGTGTGGCTGGTGGTGGGTATTAAGGAAGGAACATGGAACACTGGGTCTGGTGCATAAACAGTGAATCTTGAAACACTGAAAAAAATAAAATTAAATTTTAAAATGTAAGTGACAAATGTTATATTTTAATAACATTATTTGAAAAAGAAACCAGACTGAGGTGATTTTTATAATGTTTACTGATAAGATATATAACCAACTAAATGAATATGATATTTAATTTTGGTGAATTATTGGGGAAATTTGTAACTAAAACCAATCTGGATAACTTTTGTACAGGTTTTTATGGACAGTATATTTTTTTAAAGATTTGACATATGTATTTCACTCCCCCAAGAAGATCCTAGCCAATAGGATCCAACAATACATTAAAAGGATTATTCTCAGGTGACCAAGTGGCTCTGTTTGTTGGGTGCCTGCCTTCAGCTCAGGTTGTGATCCCAGGGTCCTGGGATTGAGTCTTGTGTCAAGCTCCTTGCTGGGTGGGGAGACTGTTTCTCCCACTGTCCCTCCCCTCTGCTTTTACTCTCTTTCTCTCTCACACAAAAATGGGTGAATAAAATATTTTTTTAAAAGCATTACTCACCATGACTAGGTAAGCTTTATTCAAGGGAAGAAAGTGGGGGGAGTTCAATATTCATAAATTAATCAACATAATAGAGCACATTGACTAAAGAAAACACAAGAATCATATGATTGTATAAATTGATGCAGAAAAAAAATATTTGACAAAATACAGCATCCTTTCTTAATTAAAAGACTTCAACATATAGGGATAGATGGGATGAACCTCAATATCAAATCCACCTAGAAAAGATCATAGGGAATATCATTCTCAGTAGGGAAACCGGAGAGCTTTTCCCTTAATATCAGGAATATGACAAGGATGTCAACTCTCACCACTATATTTGAGCATAGTACTGAAGCTCTAGCCTCAGCAATCAGACAAGAAAAATGAATTAAGGACATTCACATTGTCAAAAAAAGTAAAACTGTCTCTCTTTGTAGATGACATGATAGTTTAGGTGGAAAATCCCAAAGACTCCACCCCCAAATTGCTAGCTCTTGTACAGCAATGTAACAATGTGGTAGGTTGCAAAATTGATGTACAGAAATCAGTTGCATTTCTATAAACAAATGATGTGATTGAGGAAAGAGAAATAAAGGAGTCAATCCTATCTACAATTGTACCAAAAATCATAAGATACCTGGGAATAAACCTAACCAAAGAATTAAAGGATCTGTGCTCTAGAAACTACAGAACACTCATGAAAAAAATGGGGAAGACACAAAGAGATGGAAAAAACATTCCTTACTCATTGAAAAAAAATTTAAATGTCTATGTTGTACTGTGTGTTAAAAGTAACTAATGAATCATTCACCATTATATCAAAAGGAAGGACGTAGCATTTGTTGGCTAATTGAATTTAAATTAAGACAAAACTACTGAGGCAAGATGGCAGATGAGTAGGAGACGGCACTTCAACTGTTCCCCTAAATTTAGCTAGATACCTTTCAAACATTTTGAACACCCATAAAATCAGCCTGAGATATAAGAATATATATCTGAATCTCTACAAGCAGAAAAGTGACTGCTGTTAGCAATGTAAGATGTGTAGTGTTGTGACTCTGTGAGGAGGTATCAGAAGATAAAGAGAAGGGGGAAGGAGCTACTGTAAGCAGATGTCTGAAAGTGATATAACACAGGGCACCAAATACAAACCCTTAGAAATATGCTCCAGCAATAGATACCTCTCCCTGAAGGGGATTTGGAAATGGAAAGGCAGAATTCTAGGTAGGGCATTGTGGACGCAGATTATGAAGGACCGAAAAGCAAAAGGAGATTCCTGAAATGGTACAAGATCTGAGCATTGGAGCTAGGAAGCAGGTCATGGTCAAGGAGCCCAGGATGGGACTCAGTACAGATAGCCAGAAACCTTGAAGTGGGTGGGTTGATATATACTTTTTCCTTGAACAGTTTGAAAAAAAAAATCTGGTACCTGCCTCTTCAACTGGGCAAAAACTAGCAGAGCAGTAGTGACTAGGAAAGGGCTTTAGGGTGGAACTCAAACCTGATTCCAGAACCTCGGGTGTGAGTGGAAGTCCACAGCCCCCTGTGGTTTTAGGAACACAAAGATCAGGGATACTCCCAGTCCCCTGAAAATGCATCTGAGAGAGTAGCTCTTGATATACACTGAGAGAGGTTGTGGTTTTCAGCAGCACAAAGAGAAGTGGAGACTGTCCTGGAGAATTTATTAAAGAGGACAGACTGCAAATTTTCTGCTCTGGGCCAGAGGTTTAGCCACAGGCATTTTTGCCCTGATGTCCTGAAGAAGCACAGAAAGTTCCCAGGGAATGAAAAAGGCCAAGAAGTCCATTTTCTACTAAGCCCATCCCCCCAGGGGATGGAGCAACTCTGCAGAAGCACAGTTACCTGAGAAACAGTGCAGCAGGCCACTTCTACAGAAGACAGGCTTGGAGAACCCGTGAATTACAATCCTTGGGATCCTAAAAGAGTGTGAAATCCCAACACCAGGAGAAAATTGAATATTGAGCTCAAGGTGTGGCCTCACCACTTGTTTATTTTTCAAGTATAATTCTCCTTTTCTTTCTTTCTTTCTTCTTTTCCTCTTCTCATACTGTTTTACCCTCTGTATTTTTCTTTGTACCTTCTCCTCCATTCAACTAGAGGTGTACTATACCAACTCATTTTTCATAGTCATATTTTGAACTTATATTTTTACTCACCTATACTTACTCTAGATATACGCTTTATTTTAGCCCATGCTTCACTCTATGCAGTTTTACCTTTTTATATATACAAGTTTTACTTTCCTAGTGAATTTGGGACGAATTGTCCTCTAACACACAGACGAAAATATACCGAGGAACAACTGAAACACTATGCTTTCTCCACGTGAGAGATTATAGACCCCTTTAAAACACCCCTTTTTAATATTGAAATTTTTTATTTGTTCTTTGCAACCACTCTGGAAAACAGCATGGAGGTTCCTCAAAAAATTGAAAATAGAGCTACCTTATGACCTAGCAATTGCACTACTGGGTATTTACCCTAAAGATACAAACGTAGTGATCCAAAGGGGCACGTGTACCCGAATGTTTATAGCAGCAATGTCCACAATAGCCAAGTTATGGAAAGAACCTAGATGTCCATCAACAGATGAATGGATAAAGAAGAGGTGGTATATATATACAATGGAATACTATGCAGCCATCAAAAGAAATGAAATCTTACCATTTGCGACGACATGGATGGAACTAGAGCATATTATGCTTAGCAAAATAAGTCAACTGGAGAAAAAATGTTTTGATTTTTTAAATTTTATCTTTGTATTTCCTTTTGGCTTTGTCTTTTACTTGGTGGAATCTGACTACTTGGGATTTGGCTAGGATTCATCTAAGTTGGGTCATGGTTGATATTCTGGACTTTGTCCATTCACTTCACAATCCCTCTAAAGAATGACTAGGAGGAACTCCCAAAAAGAAAAAAAAAATCAGAGACATTGTCTTCTGGCACAGAACTAATGGATATGGATATAAGGAGGATGTCAGACATATACTTTAGGACAGCAATCATGAAGTCAATACCTAGGCTTGAAAAAAAAAACATGTGACAATATAGAATTTATAAGGGCTGAAATGAGGTCTAATCAAGCCAAACTTAATAATGCTATGAATGAAAAGCAGGGTCCACTGGATACTCTACCAGTGGTGTTAATGAGGCAAAAGAATGATATAGTGATCTAGAAGATAATCGATAGAAATGAAAGAAGCTGAAGAACATAGGGATAGGCAGCTAGTATGACATGCAAATAGGCTTAGAAGATCAAAGACACAAAGAAACCTTCCAAAGTCAGAATTCTTTGAATCCCCGAGGGGATGAAAGGGAAAGGACTAGAAAGTATGTTTGAGCAAATCATAGGTGAGAACTCCCCTAATGTGGGGAAGGAAACAAGCATTTGTGTCAAAAAGGCAGAGAGCATCCCTCCCAAATCAATAAACATAGATCAACACCTGGTCATGTAGTAAGAAAGACTGCAAATCTTAGAACCGCGGAACATATCCTGAGAGCAGCTAGAGGGAAGAGATTTCTTACATCCCAAGGGAGGAACATAAGAATAGGATCAGAAATCTCCAGAGAGACCTGGCACGCCAGAAAGGGCAGGCAGGACCTATTCAAGATACTAAAAGAAAAGAACATGAGCCAAGAATACCCTACCCAGCAAGATTATGATTCAGAACAGATGGAGAGTGAAAGAGCTTCCAGGACTTCAGAACCAAAACAATAAGGGACCACCAAGCCAGCACTGCAAGAAATATAAAGGGGCAGATTTATCCCTCTATTTCTAAAAGAATAATGGAAGCTTTTTGCTACCAACTCTCTGGTGTAGCCACTGGAGGTTTCCCTTTGCCCGAGCCCAGAGGAATTCCTTAGTCCTGAGAAACCAACTCGTTGGGAGATGGGGCTAGTAGGTCCATTTTGAAAATTATTAATTTTTTTGAGAGAGAGGGATAGAGGCTGCACATTACTTTGGGGGAGGGTAAGAATAAGAGAATCTTCATGTAGACACCCCGCAGAGCACACACCAGGACAAGGGCCTCCATCCCACAGCCCATGTGGACCTCTGCTGCAACCAAGAGTCAGATACTTAACCCACAGAGCCAACCAGGTGCTCCTACCCTTTTCTCATTATCTGAAACAAGAGGATCACAATGACCATTCTGATTCCATATCTCAGAGCAATATCCTCGCTTGAAAGAGGAGACTCCCACAGAGTTCTCAGGAATGTGGTTATGTTGCATCACAGGGAACCTCAAAATTGGGTTTTAGAATTGAAAATTGGAAATGTGGAAACATCAGGTTTCTGAAGAGGCTTAGTAAAAAATGTTTGTGTGTAGACCACATTAGACAGTGTGGGTGGGTCACACCTAGGTCACAAAACAGCACAATACAGGTCACATAACAGCACAAGCCACATATATACCAGAAACTCACAACACTTATCCCACTAAACAGCATGCCAAACCTACACAACACAAACACCATACACACACGACAATACACCACACACACCAAGCATCTCCCATGAGCATACCACACAGAGATCACATAAAAAGGCACCACATACTCAGACAAAAACTGCACTGGATCATAAACAAGTTACAAAGGAAACAAATAACACATGCACAACGTATAGCCTGCAAATGCCCCGCATGCATATGTATATCATACATACACATCACACACTACCACCACAGATATACACTAAAGAAACATCCAATCTACACCACAGCAATGCTACGTACAACACACACACCACATCCATATGACTCATGAACTGCATGCACTCAACACACCTTGAGCACAGAGATACACTCACCTATTCAACACACCTATGTAAAACACAGCCCCCTCAAGAGTCAGATCACTTGTCAGATTCATATCATGCTGAAACAAAAGAGACCACACACAGACCACCCACCCATCCACCCACCCACCCACATCCAGCACCACCACACACTACTCATATAATGAACAAAGAAGCCTACACACACACACCAAAACACACACACACACACACACACACACACACACTCACTCACACAGAGTCCTGCTTACTTCTTGGTTGGCTGGTGACAGCCTGCTCATATGTAGCCAGGTTGTCTCCTTCCCCAGGTTGACTGGCACCTTCATTAGGAAGAAAAGATTGTTCATCCCTGCCCAGAATGCTGCATGGCAGGGCGTGCTCTGAAAGAGCCCTTGCCTGGTAGAGTGCACCAATTCCCAGTCCAAAACACTTGAGAGTCACCCCCCCCAAAGCACCACTGCTCTCCCTGAGCCACTCCTCCCTGTAGTCAGTATGGGAGGGACAGGAAAAGGAACCAGGGCCATAAGCTTTCATTATCCTTTGGCAGGAAGAATCCAGGCCGCTTGCTGACAGGGCTCCCAGATGTAACCACTGGAGGTTCCCTTTGCCCAAGGCCACAGCAAATTTTTTTTATTCTTGATATGGTAAGCTCGCTAGGAAAATGTGTTTCCTAGGCCATTCCTTTTGATATCATCATATGCTCATCTCTACTGAAGAAATCTGGCCCTCAATATTCACTTCCACCCATTGGTTCTCTTTCCATACTAACTTCAGGCTTGAGGCCATTTGAATCCTGAGTCTTAGTTAACCTGGGAGTCTGGCTGAGCCCTTGGGCCTGTGCATTAGGTTGGGCCTCAGGATCCATTGCAATTTGGCCAGAGAAATCCATGGACATTGGGAGGGATAGTGGTTTGTAATAGGGCAGCAGAGGCTGGGCCAGAAGTTTTCAGAGACAGCTGGTCACATTTCTGTAGCAAAGGGAAACAAACTTAAAACAATTGTCAGATTGATTTCATTCCCATTGGAATGGACAACATTGGCCCTCCTGTAGACATTCTCCCAAGCTTGCTGAATTTCCAACCTTCCCTTGGCTCACATTGGTGGGATATGGAGCTGTCACCCACACAGCCAGCACTCAGTGTCTGTGGCAAGTTTCCACTGTGGTCCTGTGGTCAGTGAGAGCAGTCAGTGCTGAAAATGCCAAGGAGTCCGGTGCTCCTTCTTGTGACTGCATGCTGCTTCTCTGTGTGGAGTAAACTGGAATGGGTCGTCAGCTGGCTCTATTCTTTGACTCCCTGTGATGCCTCCATTCTGAAGACCAGATGACGAGGGCAGGCAGAGTATTCTGCTGGTCCTGGTGAGGGTCCTTTAAGAGACTATTCAGTGACTATTGACCAAAGGCCCAGTGGCAAACACAGGAGCTTCCATGGAGAGGAATCTCCTGCTTCCCCTGAACGATTGCTGTCTCTAGTCACTGGCTTGAAGGGCAGGAGAAATATCTAAGGCCAAACGAGGTCTCTCTTATTTCTAAAAGATGAATGGAAGCCTCTTGCTGACCAACTCTCTGGTGGAGCCAGTGGAGATTTCCCTTTGCCTGAACCCCGGCTTGTTTCTTAATCCTCAGAAAGAGAACTCGTTGGGAGACTGGTCTAGTGGATCCTATCTGAACATCATTGATTTGTTTGAGAGAGAAAGGATGGGGAGTGCACATGGCTTGGGGAGGGGCAGAGGGAGAGAATCTTCATGTAGACTCCCCGCAGAGCATGCACCAGGACAAGGGTGCTCCATCCCACAACCCTTGAGATCATGACTTCAGCTGCAATCAAGGGTAGGATACTTAACCCACAGAGCCCACCAGGTGCTCCTATCCTTTTCGCTTTTTCTGTAACTAGAGGATCCCAATGGATCCTTCCATGTGTTTGTGAAGAGCAATATGCTTGCTTGAAAGGGGAGATTCCCACAGACTTCTTAGGACTGTGGTTATGTTGCAGTGCAGGGCCCCTCCCAATTGGGTTTCAGAACACCTGGCACATCTGGAAACTTAATGTGTCTGAAGATGCTCAGCAGGAAACATTTGTGTGTAGGCCAAAGGAGGGGTTTTGATGGGAGTTGGCCTCATTCTTGGAGCAATGGGAAACAAACTTAGTTCTTTTCTTCCCAGGTTGACTTTTCTGTTTGTTTTCCTTCCTGTGTGGATCCCCTTAATGGGCACTCCCGCAACCTTCCATATTTCGAACTAGGTCTTAGCTCACCTTCAGGGGTCATGGAGTGTACACTAACACAGAATCATCACAGATTTTGAAGAATTCTTGTTTTTTTTTTT